>PVHY01009496.1:0-56151 GCA_004024945.1 Uropsilus gracilis
ACGAGCCACGCTGCCCGGCTTTCCGTGGTATCTTCCCTCTAAACAGAGAGGGTGTGCAGTGCCCTTATTGACATGTTTTCTGTGCCAAGTTTTTGCTCAAATCTTCTCGGTGACTTTGTAGGCGTCATATTTTATTGGTTCTCCCAGTTCACTGCGTGTGGTGCTCGCCTTGTTACCCTTGAGTCCTGCCCAGGTGGCACATGTTAAGGGACTTTCCACCAGTATCTCACTGGTTTGGTTTCTATGGTTGGATATTGTCTTAAGGTATCACTCCTGATTAGAGCTCTTGTGTTGAAGGCAGATCCAGGGGAGACTGTGGCAGGCATACCGCCCGACACTCCCGACACCACCCCCCCCCCACACCCGCGCCGCAAAACCAGCCCTGCGATGTCAAAGGGCTTGGATGTGTGGTGTGGCCCGCCCGCCGGCCAGGCCCGGCCTCCCTCCGGACTGACCCCGGCCACACCCCGCCTGACCTGGAGGAAGCACGAGGGACCGGTGTGCTTGGACGGCGGCGGCCACGCCATGGTGGCGTGGCCGTAGGGTGCGCGGACACAGAGACCAGCACGAAACCTGGGAGCCGCCGAGACCCAGACGGAGTCGGGCTCGGCCCATAGACTGGTCACTTCTTAACCTCTGTGCTTTCCCCATTTTCTCAAATGCAAAATGACAGCAGAAGTAACCTCTTTCACAATGCGGGAGAATAACAATCAGCTAACCCAGGCAAAATATGAGAACAGAGGCTAGAACACAGACAGAATTCTGTGGATGTTGAGTACTGTTAATACTCTCTTTTAAAGGAATGCTACATGCCCTCATTCAAGAAGTTACCCAAACTGGGGTGGGAGTAGGAGGGCGGATAGTTCTCAATTATTCAGTCTAATGGAAACAAGCAGTAATGCAGAAACAAATACAATGGATGATGACCAATCTACAAGTGAAATTTGAAACTGCACTGTCCAATAGTTACTGGCCCCATGAGCGTATTTAAATTTAAATTAATTAGAATCAAATATAATTTAAGATTCCCTTTCTCAGTTGCACTAACCACATTCCAAGTGCCTGTGACCGGTGCTACCATACCATACTGGAAAGGGCAGATGACAAAACATGTACCTCGTCACTGTAAATTCTGTTGGACAATATTGACCCAAAGACATCTGTGAAAAATATAGTCTTCTTAGATCTATAGCACCAAAAAGAAAAATCTACATTGTCTAAGACTAGTTAAGCAGGATGGTGGGAGAGGTTACTCAGAGCTTGATAGCAAGCAGGGGGTTGGGTAGTGTGATCTTCCCTTGGGTTAAATTTCACATAGTGAATCTTTATTTCTAAAAATTGCATGCAGGATTTTCTTCATTTAAAAAATATTTCATTTTACATTTGAAAAACTCACTTCTGGAGGGAAGAAAAAGCCAGCTTAAGACATTTTGATAACTCAGCATTACCAATTAAGATGCCATCATGGGTGGCAACAGGGACTCATTAGAGCCGCTGAGGCACCAGGCTATGTGCACATGAATGTCCTGGTCTGAACTCATTACAAATTCAGTATGTTTGTGACTCAGTAAGATGTTCTTACTTCAATTTTCTATTACTGTTATCATGGTGGATCAAAACAGACAGATGCATTTACTGGTTTCCCTCTAACGATAATAAAAAGAAACAGTTTATAAAATCAGATAATATAAAAAATTGCCTAATGATAATAATTTATAAGCTCATTGTGGAATAATGATGTATTCAAGAATTGTCGTTCTATGATGAAAGAAAGGTAATATGAAAGATATTCTCTGTGAAGAATGACTACAGATGAATTGCGCCGAGATACAATTTCCTGATAAGAGACAATAAGAACCTCTAGAACACTTAATAATAGACTACTCAGGGTGAATTGAGGATTGCAATAAAAGCCCATAAATTAAAAAGTTTTCATATGGTTTCTGATAAAAGACACACCAAGGTGATATAAAGAATCATCAGAATCAGCTGACATGCTGCCTTAGTCCAGTAGGTCACAAAGGTGAAATTTCTAGGAAACTATATAAAATATAATTTCTTAAGTCTAGGACCTTTTAAAACCTAGGTTTCACCTACATAGAATTTTTTTCTGGTGAAAAGAAATTTTTAGAAAAGAAGTGAGGTTTAGAATTGAATTTATAGGTAAACTTAATGTAGCATATATAGACACTGATTTTCCTAGTGATGTACACCTGGGACTTGTATAATGTTTCATGCAAATTTACTATAATAAAAAATAAATTAAAAAGTTTTTCACAGGAAGCACACCATGGATTTGAGGCACGCATTAAGTGAGGAGAAAGGAGAGGTGTCTAAGCTGGGGAGGGAAGAGCACAAGGAATTTTGATGACAGTTCTCAGGTGCTGTGGTTGTGGGAGAACTGCAAGGACTATACCTGAGGGGAGAAATCACTTGTATGCAAAATGAACAACAGCAGGTGCAGTGGCACGTGCCTGTAATCCCAGCGCTGGGAGGCTGAGGCCAGGGATCACTTGAGTCTGCAGATTCGAGGCCACCCTGGGCAACATAGCAAAACCTATTCTCTAAAAAAATAGCCAGAGAGAAGGGAGTAGAGATGACAGCCTGCAATGAAAAAGCATTGACAGACCACAAATGGATATGGACTGGCCTCCCAACGCAGGGTGACACTGAAAACCTGTCAGCACGGTTCACCTGGTTCCAAGAACACAGTACCTCACCCGGTGAAAAGACAACGCCACAGGAAAGAGACTAATGGACTTAACACAGACTAGCAAACAACACAGGGGTTAGAGTGAATGGAAGAGGAACCAGAGGGAGGGGGAGGTACCCCAAAAACCATTTACCAAAGTTGTGATTTAAAACATGCAAATAAAAAAATTTTTTTTTAATAGTTGGATGTAGTGGCATGCGCCTGTAATCTCAGCTACATGGGCAGCTGAGGCCAGGGATCACTTGAGTCTGCGAGTTCAGGACTACCCTGGGAAATATAGCCAGATCTAGTCTCTAAAAAACAAACAAACAAACAAACAAAAAACCACCAGAATGAATAGCAATGCGAGGAAATAATACAAAAAATAATAGCTTCCAGGTCGCCTGGAAGGGAGGCCCTGGACAGGTAGCATCCTCTCATCCGGGGAGAGCGCAGGAGCTTGCAAGCCAGCTGCACACTGCCAGGGTTAGCCAGGTCTGCCTGGAGGCCTCAATGCAGCCTGTGGATCCACCCCTTCTGCCTTGGGTTTGGGTGGGACCGGCCACACCTCTTCCAGGTGGCTGTGCCGGAAAAGGAGGCCTCAGATAGGTAGCATCCTCTCGTCCAGAGGGTGCAGGGGTGTGCAAGCCAGCTGCACACCACCGAGGGTAGCCAGGTTGGCCCATGCGCCCCGGGACTCCCCCCCTTCCACCCCTAGCCATCAGGGAGCAAGGGTGGAGAAGACCCTGGGGTAAGATTCCCCCCCCCCAAGTCTGGAGAGCCCAGTGGATGGTTGTTGCAAGGGGCAACCATCTGCAGCCCAGATCAGCCAAGGTATTTGCCCCCAGGTCCAGCCCAAGGGGGGAGTGGGATGGTACATGCATGGACATCTGAGCCCCGCCCCCAGGGAGGCAGGTACCAGCATGCAGGTGGGCAAGGGGGGGGGCAGGGAGCAGGGGCATGCGGGGGTGGGGGTGTGCCCCCTCCATTTCATCACTCTCCAACTAATCTTCAGGAGGAACAAGAGCATATATAACACAAACCCCATCATAAAACGGCTGAGGGTTCAGGTGAAAATCCAGCCAACAAGCCTGAGCTAGACACGGCAGATGGATAATTAAAAGAAACAATTGAGAAACATCTATAGAAACACGATATCATGAAGCACACCTGTGCGCTCGCTGGATCTCGAAGATTCGAAACCTCATTTCGAGATGCCTTCTGGGAGAGCAAGGTGCCCCTCTCTACCTTACCGGAGAGGAAAGGAAAGCCAAAGACTGGGGCCACGGTCCCACAGCAAAGCTGCAAACTGAGGCAGAGGAGAGGATTTACAATGGCCAATCACAATTGCCTGTATCCACAGAGAAACTTCTTCACCGGCAACGGCAGGGGGTGAGACCCCCCTAAACCTGACGACAGAACCATAAGGTAAAGCAGCAAAACAACAAAGATGGGGTTGGAGAAGAAGGCAGCCTCCACGGAGAAAGCATGGAAAGACCACAAATAAATGTAGACTGGCTGCCCAACGCAAACTTAAGACTGACAACCTACCATCAAGGCTCGCCTGGTTCGGAGAACATAGTCCTTCACCCAGTGAAAGTACACTACCATGGGTAAGAAAGAGACTAATGGACTTAACACAGACTATCTAACAACAAAGAGTGGGGTGTGAGAGAAGGGCGGGGACACCTGAGGGAGAGAGGTGGGGAAGATATCCCAAAAATCATTTACTAAGTTTGTGATTTAAAGAATTAAAAATTAAAATTAAAAATTAATAATAATAAATAATAATAAAATTTTAAAATAAAAGAAAAAGGGAAGAGAAAGAAAACTACAGAATTGTATGCACAAAAGTTAAGTAAATCCTAAAATCAAGACTATGATTTTTTTCCTACATGTTTATTTGTATATGCAGATTCATAGTAACTAAATATACCAAACTTCTGAACACCAAACTGTAGCAATGATGCCTCTAGGCAGAGTGGTGGGATTGAAAATGGGACAGAGGGTTCAAGGGGGATTTTGCTTTATTTTCCATGTACTTCTTTGCTGTCTGATTTCTTCTAGAATGATAATATTTTCTTGAAATAACTAAATAAAACACTTGCATGCAGTCACACACCCACAAATCAAGTTATTTATATGTCTGAACAAAATGGCTGCCTTAAAGTCACAAAATCTTTCATTTCAATTTGAATAAAAAACTAGATGACATTCTATCACTGGCCAAAATTTACAAGCCATTCAGTCAAATTTTAGCCGTTTCCCCAGTGGAGGTCCTTCATCCAGAGGAAAGGGTGAGTGATACACAGAAGCATGTGCAGGAACAGGCTTACTTCCCTCTACATCCTTCTCTGTATTGTGGGGACAGTAATCTTCCCACTGTTCAGAACAGTGCTTGTACCCTCAGGCAAGGTGTTCCCTAGAACAGGCTTTGGGCTGTGTTTGGATATTCCACCCTAGCTTGGGGCATGGTAAATCAGCTCTCTGCGCTGTTGGACATTCTGTACACTAGAATCATTTAAGAAATACATGGATCAGGATTTCTCAAGCTCATTTGAGACTGATAATTCTTTGTTGTAGAAGGCTGCTAATTCTTTGCTATAGAAGGCTGCCTCATGCCCCCTAGGCTATTTTGCAGTACCTCTGGCCTCTAGCCACTAGCTGCCAACTTAACTGCCTTCCAAATGCAGCAACCAAACATGTCTGACATTTACAGACGTCTCCTGAGGCTGGAGGTTGGGGAGAATTAGCCTTGTTTAAGATCCACTGCCTATATTCTTTTTTAATTAATTAGTTTATTTTTAACTGAAGTCGTATTGGGGTACCCTGTTGGCCGCCAGACGCAAGTACGAGAAATGAACCGACAAGAAGAGATGGCCCAGTCACAGCCAGGGGTTAAATGGAAGTATGAACCATGAGACAACTTTATTAATAAAAGAAAGGGGTATTTATAGGGACAGAGGGCGAGGGCCTGGTGAATTCCAAAGAAGGCAAACAAACTTGAGAGATAATTACTATTTTAAAGTAAAGAGTAATTGAGGAAGGGGTAGAGTAGGCAGGTGGTCCCTAAATTAGATAAGGAAAATTAATGGGCGCCAGTGCTTTTAGGAGGTTATTTTTGTAATTTAGTCTCTAAGTTTTTTTAGGGATGGTTAACGAGAGAGGTTTTCCTTATCTCCTTTGGAATGACTCTTCTGGTTTGCAAATGGCACACAGCAGTACCCCTATCCAATTTTACCAACATAGTGCACCTACCACCAACTCACCCATATTCTACCACCACAGACAATTCTGTCTTGCTCCCTCCCTGTCCCTACTCCTCCCCTCTTGTTGTCTCAGTTCTGTAGTCAGCTATCAAGGATTAGTTTTTAGCTTGTCTTTATTAATTTAGTACTTTATAGTCCACATATTAGTGACACCATCCAGTATTTATCTTTTGCCTTCTGAGTTATCTCATGTAGCATTATCCTTTCAAGTTCCATCCATATTGCTATAAATGGCATGAGTTTATCTTTTTTTGATCACTGAGTGGTGTCCCCTTGTGTAATATACCACATCTTCTTGATCCACTCATCTGTTCTAGGGCACTTAGGTTGTTTGCACAAGTTTAGACACAGTAAAAAGCACCGTGGTAACATGGGACTGTACGTTTCTTTTCAGGCTGGTGTTTTTCAGTTTTTGAGATAGGTGTTTAAGTGCTTATGTTAGTAAACTAGCAAAAGTTGCTAGAGGCCCATTTCCTGGAACTTTTTGAATAGACCCCTACTCTACATTATTACATTAATGCATAAATATAAAACTGCTTCGAAGGTGAAATGTGGTACTGTGAAATTTCATGTAGCAGTTAAGTTTCCATTGCAAGAAAGCATAAACTATCAAAGGTATTTTTAACAGACAAGCATTAAATCATGAGAATTGAGTGCTTGCACAATCCTGGAGGGGACAGGATTCAAATCATACCTCCAGAAATGACTGTCAGAGCAACACCATGGACCTACCTTCACCAGAGCAACCTCCTGCTGGGGGTAATCAGGTGATGGGAACTCAGAAAACTGTCAAAGCACCGACTGGCCCCAAGGAACACGCTCTTGTCTGTGATCAAGGATGAGGGATGTCATTTAACAGAATAATTGATTTAGACCACCCAATACCAGGCAAATACACCCAGATAAAATAATGAAATGCCTTTTCTTCGGCCTCTTGACACAAAGAAGTAGAGGCCGAATGCACAGCAGGGTATATTGAAACAGCACAACACCTCCATGTCTACTGGCAGAATATTCAGAACTGAAAAAAGAGCATGACTCCGTAACACCTCAATCACAGGAGCTTTGCACAAAATAGTCTTTGTGTTAGGAATGCTCCTCTTTGTGCCCACAAGTCTTACCTCCTCACTCCTTCCTGGCTTGAGTCCTGTGTCAACCTGAGTCCTCCAAAAAACTGACCCCAAGGCAGGAGTGGCCAGGTAATTGTGGAACTGCTTGTGAAAAATAGAAACAGATTGCCAGAGTGGGCAAGGAAAGTCTTGGATTATGCTATACTGCTGACACCTGGGAAAGTAGAGTAGGACAAATGATGAATTGAGAAGAGCTTCCAACTGCAACATGGTTCTGAAAAGCTGCTAGTCAGGAACAAAAAGTCCTCAAGCAAAGATTGTTCAGTAGAGGTGTCCCCCTAAGGGGCTGGGAAGAGCTGGTTCTAGCCTCTCCACTGTGCATTGGTTGGAAGCAGCCTGAGGGGGGGGGAGGGGGAAGAGGGGCAGAGTATTGACAAAAATGTGATAGTGGATCCAAAGGTTGGTTGCTAAGACTGAGTCAACTAAAGTGCAGCAGGCCCTATCGAAGGAACACCTCTACAGGGCCCCACTGAGATGACCATTATCCTATTAATTCCACATCGAGTAGGTTCTTTGGTTACAACCTCTGGGAACACTTCCACCAGAGAATATGCTCACATGTGGATTGTGTAGTGCTAGGTGTCCTTGTTCACACTGTTGTGTGAACATCAGCGCTATGAGATCGGAGTTTGTTCTTCAGAACTGGATTTGGAACTAACACAAATGTAATTAGTGACTGAATGAATGAATAGAACCAGCTTAGACAAGGTGAGGTAGGCTCTTTGGAGACTTCCCAGTTCTACCCGATTGTGTGGACACCCTCACAATTACTTCAGGGGCCTCAAATGTTCACAAATAACTAACTATCCCTCTCCTCAGAGGTAAAATGCAAAACAGAGTGCCAAGTCCTGTTGGGTACATGTGGGTACATGTGAAGTTGTTCTGCCAATTGTCATTGCTTAAATGCCTGGTGAGGGTCCTTGAGAAATGGTGTGGCCACAAGGATACCAGAGGCAGCAACAGCTTACCACTTGGACAGCTGTGGGATATGCTGGTCTGTCATGGTGTTTATAGAGATAATATTATGGGATATCAACTACCAGCACCACTTTAAGGATTAAGTGACAATATATAGGACATTCTAGATTTCCTCTTTCCCTCCTAACCATCACAAAGCATGACTGCCCAGTGGGAGCCATGCCACACTATGCCAGAGAAAGGGAGAGTCAAGGATACCTCATTCCACACTCCTCCAACAGAAAGGGGATACAGAAACTGCTCTCTTGCCCCAACTTCTCAGGTGATATTCTGGGCTTCTATCTTAACTGTAGGAAGGGTAAACAAGATTAGGGTTTATTTCTCTCACCCAGTGACATTCATAGGATGACTAGGTAGACCTACTAAGGTCCCACTAAGTCACTTCTACTTGATGAAGCCCTAAGGAATTCACATCTTTTAATAATTTCATTGGGTATAATTTCCACATTCAACTTTAATTCATTCCCAAACTGGCTGCTCCAGCTCCAGCCAATATGCTCTCCTCTCAGCCAGAAGTAAACACAAAGAGGTAAAAGGAAAAATCTGTCAAGAGCACATAACAGCTGCCACTTAAGGGCATTCTCAGAACCTGCCACAGACACATCTAACATCCTGTAAAAGCCAAAGGTGAATCCCATGGCCTCAAGCAGTTGCAAAAGAGAATGAGAAGTATCAACTTTATTTTTTGTGATCGTGCAACCAGCTGTAAGGTCTGGTCTCACAGAAAAAAAGGAAAACAGATGAGATGAATGGACATCTAGCCATTTCCATCAGCTCATGTCCTTGAACACACACTTGCCTATGGAAATAACACCACAGAAAGCAAAATTCTATTCCCCTTTTTTCAAAAAAGGGGAATGCCTTGAATGTTGAGGACCTTCGTCTGTCTTCCACCATCCCTCCTCAATCCTTGCCCACACAGCTTTTAGCTAAGGCTTCCAGCAACATGACACAGGAAAGCCCCGCTACTGACCACTGATGCGGTGGGTGGTGCCTTCAAAGACAAGAAGCTTTTTGACTATGGAGGAAAATGCTTGGGCCTCTTTTTCTGCCCACCGAACTACATCTTTGTGTGCCCCACAGAGACCTCAATTTCAGTGAGTTTGCAGAGGACATTCACAAACAAGGCAGCAATGACTGGGAGTCTCTGCAGATTCTCACCTGACCTGGACAAACACCTCCTAGGACGGAGGCCTAGGCCTCCTGAACATGCCTCTGCTGGCTGGGGAAAGTTGGAACTCGTCCAGGTTATGGTGTGCTGAAGAGAAGTGATGGCGTCCCCTCCAATGACCTTTTTTGCCACTGACAAGGGTGTTCTTCGACAGATCACTGCAATGATTCGCCAGGGGTCATTCTGGCCAGGCCTTCTGGCACTGATGAGCATGGGGAAGTCTGTCCCCCTGACTAGAAGCCAGGCAAGGACACAATCAAGCTTAGTGTGGAGAACAGCAAGGAATACTTACCCAAACACAAGTAGGATAGCAGATCCAAAGGAAACTCTGGCCCTTGATCCCCTACCTATGCCCCTGCCTCAGCACCCTGTGCTGACCCAGGAAATGCCAGATCTTCCCTGTCAAGCCCCTAGTCTATTACGCTAGGGGATAGGCCAAGGTATGCTCATTCTCCCCCCACCAGGAGATGAGGTTACAGAGTCACAGAATTTAGGAACATTGAAAAGCTTATGTTCCATGTGAGTAACTGAAGTCACGACGGCTTTCCCCACATCACAGACTAGGAACGTGTTAATGTGGCGGGATCAGGATGGTGGTGCCATTTCTAACTGAGAGACTGCCGTTTTGTACAGTCTTCCCCTTTGTCCTAGTTTGTTTTCTCTTCAACAAGAGGCAACAAAGCCCTTCTGTACTCCAGCTCAGATGCAACCATCAATATGGTCTGCTTTTCTCAATCTAAGTCATTTGAAATCGCAGTGAGTACTTGTGTTGTGTCTGTTTGTGTAAGCAGGAAGTGAGTCAAGGAGAGGGAAAGATCCTTTCAATGTGAAATAACAACATGTTACTTTTTCTAAATCACAATTGTTTAAAATCAAAACAGTAACTGGGGTGATGTCAGATCCTTGCCATTTTGCTGGACTCCCTAGGGAAGATGGCAGAACAGAGAATGGTAACACAAGAGACAAAGTATTAAATACCAAGATCTCACATCCTTTCAGTGCTAGCAATAGCCATGTTTGCTCACGGCTAACCAGCCAGAGAAGGAAGATGATTTATTATAAGCTGTTGCAGAATATATTATGCATGGTAGAGGCATGGAAAGGTCTTTGATATGTATCTGAAAGAGCTTCAAACCCATAAAAGAGATAAATTTTGTATGAAGAGTGTCACTGAGAGGCCGGGAAGAATCTCCGACACATCTTCATATCACAGGGAATAATGAAGGGAGGCTCTACTCACACAATCCAGGCATTAATTTCACTTAAAGAGGCCGTCATTAGCATATCGATGCACCGACTTCACATTGTAAATCCTCTGTGCTATTGGAAAACACAACTAAAGTCTCTATGGTCAAGGCCTTGATCATTGGGCAAGGCCCCCAATATGTTTTCTCTTTGAAATGCTGATCTGATGGCAGGTTCCTTCCTTCCAATCCTGCAAAACCACAAATCAAGAGCAGAAAACTGCCCTCTTTTACTTTTTAGCTTTGCGCTTCTGTGTAATTCCTAGATAGTGCCCAAGGCTTTCTAGAAGACAAATGCCCTTATCCTGTGGGCACAAGTACATCTCTTTCAGCTTTAGTATCATCTCCCAGCTTGTTCAAGTTCATTTCCCTCAAGGTGGCTGCTCCCCACAGTCTGTCTCTATCCTACCATCCTTCTCTGGCTTTAGGGAAGGCAGGGGAGAGTTATCTGGAGCAGTTCACAGCACTGTGGCACACAACCAGTTACTCAACAGGCAGGTAATATAATATTTGTGGAGAATGCCTCTTATTCTTGAATTATGCTCCAAGCCCTGCCACTGTTTGAACTGGGCTGCACCTACTTAATCATGGTTTGATTTGCTTTAATATGGAGACACCCAGTGTAAAGAGAGATGCTCACAAATAACAATAATAATAGTAAAGTGTCCCTCTAAACATCTGCCATTATGACCTTCAATGTGAATCATATTAATAAATTAATTGCCCCTATGGAGCAAGTTTCCACAATGAGGAGAACAGAAAGACAATTCCCAGAAGCACTTGGGTTAGCAGCTTGCAAGACAACCAGGCTCTGGATTACCATGCATTAGAATGAGGCACATTTCCTCTGAGTGAACTGCAACCCCCAGAGTGGGATGGAAGGACTAAATCTTACCCAGAGCCAGTCCTACTGAGATGCCAGTCATAACAACAACAATAACAATAATAACAGTGACACTTGTATTCAGATAAGTTCTTAATTCTCCAAAGCAGGAGAAGCAGAAACAACCCCTCTCACCATAGTCCGCAGGAGGGTGTCTTGTCTATTACAAGACAATAGAATTTGGTAGAATCCTGATGCTAAGCATTATTTCCCCTTCCCCAATAGGTATACATGATTTTATTGTTTTGGAGAGATGCACAGATATAATCTCATTTCCCATGAGTCCTAGAAATTCTGGGGCCATGTGATTACCTTCTTCTACCAATAAGGAATCTTTTCCAAAGTCAAATATTCAGAGCTGTTTCCAATCTCCAAATCTCCCACCTGTACTCTGTAGTCCTACACAAGTCTGTACTCCTGCACTCTGTAGTCACTGAATGTATGACCTCCATGTGCAAATCTCAACTGATACTTATACAATTCTCTAATTTTGGTATGTTGACTATCAATATGTACATTCCATTTTTTAATGATGAATAATATAAAGGATGAAATTTCCTATATTCACAACAAGTGTTTGCTGTGCATCGCATATGTGTCAGACCTTGCACTAGGTAGTGGTGCAGAAATAAAAAATAAAATATACTCCTGAAGCTTATACAAAGATGAGGAGGCTAATTTAAAAAAAAAAAAAAAGCTCACAGGGAAATGTCAGTGTAGCAGCTAAGTATATGAAAGAAGAAGCATATCGTATTATGAGATGCAAAGGCAAAAGCTGTGTTGGAATAAGGGTATTGGACCCACAAAGGAGGAGGCAAAGGATGGCAGGAGAGAGAGGGGCATGGGTAGAGGTCAGTGGTAAGAAGGATTGGGTTGTGACTCAGGAATTAAAGAGGTCTGTGCATTGAAGGGTGGAGAGTAATAGGGAAAGAAGAATGAGGTAGACTGCAGAAGTGAGCAGAAGTCCAGCCCAGTTGATCCTTGCAGTCCCATTAATGATGAAAAGCATTGTAGATGGCAAACAGTGTAGGTGAGTGGCTGCTGGGTGGAGAATGGGCAGTGAGAGAATGGCTTGCTTTCATTTGGCATGAACAGTGGCTATGGAGAGAAGTAGGTGAATAGATTAGATCCGGAATTCAAGGAGTCAGTGAGTGCTCCCACCATTACCATTAGGTAGTGCCTTTCTGTATACTGAGAAACCTAGAGGAGGACTGGCATGAAGCAGAAAGGCTGTGAACTTGGATTTGGGCATGAAGACTGTGAGCGTTTTTGAGCCATGCTAGCAGAAATATCGAGCTAGATACACAGGTCTGGAGCTTTAAGAGAGATGCCAACCAGAACCTTGTGACTTGAGAGTCACATGGGTACAGGTGGAACTTGAAACCACAAAAGTGGGTGAGATTATCTCAGGAGAAAGTATGCAGTGAGAGAAAAAGAGATTCGAGTCTGGGTTATAGGTTGGCTTGGTGATCTTATTCCCTCTCCTGAAAAGTGAGATCAAGAATTGCCCCTACCACTCTGGATGGCTACAAAGGTACAGTGAGTGAGGTCTGGCATATATAAGACATGTAGGCCCATACCTGGTCCAAATGAAATGTGAAGCAGAAATTTGTTATTTTCTAAAAATACAAAGGTTAGGAACAATTCATTCACAATTATGCACCATTATAATTCAAAGATACTTTGTAATGTTTGAAAGTGCAGTGGTGCTTATGTTTTGAAATCTCTTTTGCTCTCTGCTCACATCTCAAGCTGCATAAAATGTGTCCTCTGTGGTGTCACTGAGGCCTCAGATCATACAGTTTGTCCACATAAAAGCCCATTTGAGAATCATTATAACCTCAACTTTCAGAGGGGTGGCTCGTCACTTCTGAAGGACCCAGAGGTGGTTACAGAAAAAAAGTCCCAGAGCCTTATTTCCTTCCTTGTAGCTAAGAGCCACCTGTGGTAATTAGCAAAACTGGTCCTGGACCGGCTGAATCTGTGCAACCACAAGACCAAAGGAAAGCCTTCAACATTTCACAGGGAAAAAGTGTCTCTCTGATTTCCTGCTCCCAGATCTGAAAGGCACCTTCTATGAGCTCCAAGGAAAGCTCCAATTCATTAACTGATTTCAAGAGAAAGAAAATCTCAAAAGGCTTGTTGACAGCCACAGTAGCCATGGTGTGACCTAATGCTTATCTTTCATTACTTTGCTTTGATTAAGAAAAGAAAAAGGCATTTGCTTTCATCGACATAACCTCGCAGAATGTTTTTCACACACAAGAAACACAAGATTTAAAAAACACAGTTATCACACCTACCTTCACTATATTTAAGAATATAAGGGAAACCTTTACTCTTCAGATCAAAGTCCCATTTTCCCTGTGACTGGTACAAGCCAGTCTTCTGTTAAGTTTGGGTTTGGGTGCTTGGTGCCAGGTGTAAAGGTGCCATTGCTTCAATGTGAGTAAGTAAACCTTGACAATATTCTGCCCAAATAAGGCCTTTTAAGTTGGTGGGCACTCTGTGCAGCTGCTTTCACACCCCCCAACGCCCAATGTTCGTCCTTTCAAGTAGCAGAAATGTTTGCATGTTAATGGATACAAGTAAGGACTGCAAACTGAATGAGAAGGTAATGGGCACATAGATAACCTGAAACTACCATGAGTCTCCCACTTATAACCAAGTGACAGCAGACCCTGGAACATAGCGATTCATCTACAGGTGATATGGGGTGCTTTGCTTATTTTATTCCTATGTCTTTCATGTTTCTGGGACATGCTCTTCTTTAAACAAATCACCCCATTCTGGACTGGAGCTGGCTGGGTGCCTGGGTTGTACACCACATGCCTCCAGGGGGCACTATCCTCACCCCACCCTAGCCTACAGGCTAAGCAACAGCACTGAAGAGAACTGCTGATGAGAACAAGCTGTGCACAAGCAGCTTCCTGTCACCTAGTATTCTCCTTTGGTTATGGGGAGCCAAGGACCCTCCTCCACCCAGGTTATGAAAAGCAGTTTCACTGGTGACGAGATTGTTGTCAGTGTTATCTCATCACCAGATCTCACAGGTGATGAGGTGGAAGTGTTTTCCTTTTCCTCTGGAAGGATTCATCTATCATCAAGTCATCACTTTTCTCCTGTGCTTGGGAGACATATTACAGTTTGCTAGTTTCTATGAGGCATTTTGTGACCTCAAGAGGCAACAGCTGGATGGAAACCTAAGCCTCGTAGTCTTTCCCTTGACCCCTGAAACGCAAAAGCACCCCACAGAGTAGCCATGTGCAAAACTAGAGGTGTGCAGGCCTGCTATGATTCCAGCAATGATCTGGCCCAAATGATTACTGAATGCCTCAAGAAGGGGGGGGGGAGTGAAAGAGGGAGAGAGAGCAGGGAGGAAACAGTTTAAGAGAACATTTGCTAAAACATTATTTTATCAGACAGAGACTTGCAGTCCCTAATTATTCAAACCTTAATAATTCAAGGTATAGAGTAGAAGGTGTTTCTGACTGCAGTCAAAGCATAGTCACCATGAGCATGGTGGGTGTGTCACTTGGTAGTTTGCCACTCACCCTTTTTTTCTCCTGATTTTGAGCCTGATTCGGTTACCTACTGCAGCAGAACAAATGGCTCAAACTTATAATTGCAAAAAAGCTTTCCATGTTATCTTGTCTTACAGATTCTGCGATCCAGAATTTCACACATAGCCAATAGTGGGAAAGGATGGTTGGGCTCTCTCCATGATGGCTAGGATCCCAAAACAGCTAGATAGTCATGCCATCAGGAAACATCCTCATTCTACGTGTAGCTTTCAGGGTACAAAGATTCAAAGGGAGGACCAGCTAGTTCTGCCAATCTGAGCCTGCTCTGGCCTCTTGGTGGGGCCTGGGTTTCTCACAATACAGAGGGGGGCCCTGAAAAGGAACAGCCCAGCATGGTTGAGAGGCAATGGGGTGACAGGGCATTGTCCAAAGATTTTATGGGACTCACAGGGAAGAATGGGTGAGACAGGGTAGGTAACTGAATAAAGTTGAACTTGAATAGTTTGATTCATTTCAGAGTGTTCTAAACTACAGGAATGGCTCCTAGTCGCCAGGTGATTTAGATGGCCCTGGGGTGATTTAGAGCAGGGGCAGTATCAACTTGAAGTTTGGGTTTGACAAAGGAAATAATTGGATGTGTGGGCTCTGAATTGGTTGATTGATATTCCAAAGGGGTGGTCATGGGGAAATCGTTTGCTGTCGCTAAGAACTAGGCAGCTCTGGGAAAATATCACAGCAATGACTTCGTGGTGAAAGACATGCCTTCGATGACATTGAGGGAACCTCTACAAAGAGCAACTTGCAACTCTCAATGCACAGACCCTCCCACCAGTCATTCCACAAGAAGGCTGAGTCTTCTGTGTCCTCACTATGTGCTCAGTGATCATTGTACAAGGCTACTCATCCCAGCATGGATGTGAGAGACAGCCTGGAACCAGGTGAGGTGCCCATAGAAAGCATATTCTAACATCACAATGGTGGCTACCAGAGGGGAAGGATCAAGAAAGCAGGAAGTGGAGGGGACCAACTGGTGGTGGTGGATGATGACTAAACATTCGGTGGTAGGTGTGATGTGGTATGTACAGTAGCTGAGGTGAGAAGATTATGACTTTCAATATAATACTGAAGCTATACAGCCTTTTAAACCATATTTCCTCATTAAAGAGAATTTACACTTTAAAAGTTTAATTTTAAAAAGAGAGAACTGAATCTACCATATGACCCAGAGATTCCACTTCTGGAAATCTACCTACAGAACACAAAATCACTATATTGAAAGGAGACTGGCACTCCCATGTTTGTTGCAGCATTATTTGCAACAGCTAAGGTATAGGGAAAGCCTAAAAGCCTCCAAATAGATGAATGGATCAAGAAGCTGTGAAAAGCTATTCATCCTCATAAATAAACTCAAGCTACTTGCAGCAACATGGATGGAGCTAGAAGAGATTATTCTGGGTAAAATAAGTCAGAGGAAAAAAGATAAACATTTGATGGTCTCACTTATGTGTTATATGTGGAATATGGAAAAACCAAACAGAGGGCCAGGAAAAAGACAAAACGAGAGCTGACCATAGATCTGAGGCATCCAGCTGGGGAGGGGTTGGGGAGAAACATCAAAAAAGGCAAAGGAAGAACACAAGTGTCTATGTTGATGGATCATGGGTGCTATGGTGATGGAAGAACTGTGAGGCTATATTGTTCAAAAAGTAACAATGACATAAGAAAACAAACAAATAACACTTTTAGAAGTCTAAGCTAATAAGTTGTAAGAAAATAAATTAATGAATAAAAACAGTTCAAATTTGAAAAAAAAGAGCAAGTGAAATAGATTCTACTGCATTCTCATAACAGAATGCCAGGAACAGAGAATAAAGAACCCCATTTCTTCATTATCACTAGCAATAAGGGAAATGCAAATCAAAACCACAATGAGATACCACCTTACACCAGTAAGAATGGCCCACATTCAAAGAACAGGCAACAACAAGTGCTGGCGAGGATATGGAGAGAAAGTAACACTCTTACACTGCTGGTGGGAGTGTAAACTGGTCCAACCTCTATGGAAAGCTGTGTGGAGGACCCTCAAATTAATGAAAATGGATCTACCATTTGACCCAGCAATTGCTCTCTTGGGCATCTACCCAAAAGAGACCTCAATGTGGGTACAAAGGGACACCTGTGCCCGGATGTTGACCGCAGCACTATTTATAATTGCAAGGACATGGAAGCAACCTAAATGACCCCAAACAGATGACTGGTTGAAAAAAATGTGGTATTTATACACAATGGAATACTACTCATCAATTAAGATTGACAAATTAGACGACTTCTTGACAACATGGATGTACTTAGAAGGAATCATACTAGCAGAAACAAGTCAAAAAGAGAAAGACAGAAATCAAATGGTCTCACTAATATATGGGACATATTGAAGAAAATAAATAAATAAATAAAAGCCATGAGGAAAAGACAAAACAGGCTGAGCACCAAACTGAAGCACACAAAAATGGACAGAAGGGTAAGGGGGGAGTAGGGAGGGGGGGGCAAATCCCTGGGATTGCAAAGATGTGAAATTTACATATAAATTTAAAAAATTAATTAAAAAAAAGAACCCCATTTCTTTCTGAGGGCATACTATCCAGTTATTTAATGAAAATGAGATGCAAAACTATGCAAACAAGGTACAATTATTGATAAGTTTAGAAGGCTATGTATATTTATTTTTGTATTTGAAGGATATATATATATCCTTTTGGTATATGCATAAACAATTGCTTGGAGAGATGCAAAGTGATCCATGACATTTGTTGACTGTGCAGAGTTGGATGGCTGAAAGGTGAAGGAGGGAAGCAGGATACACTCCAGTATACCCAGTGTTTTTTTTAATTTGGAACCCAGTTAAAAACATTATTTGCCTTTTAATTTAGATTTGAATTGAATGAAACAAGAACACTGGCATCCAGAATGCAGCTATAGATCAAGCCTCCCCCCTACACCCCCCCCACACACACACACATTTCTCAACCTTATCCCTGCCCAGCCCTTTCTTTCCGTTCAGTGCCCTTCCTCTCACCTTGGCCCTCCTCTCTTGTTTACAAGTTTTTGCAGCAAGTGAGAACTTGGAAGCATCAGGTAATTATCCTACAGAAAAGCTCCTCTTTGTACAAAGCTGCACATACAAGACATTCCTGTAAAACGCATAAATAAAAACAATCTAAATGTCCTTCAAAGAGGAGGAAGTCAAATAAATCAGACTGTTACCACACTGTAAAATATTATGTGCCAGTGTGATCCTTTTCATATATTAAAAGTTTTTTAACGTTTTTGGTGAAAACATATATACCTACAGAGGGAACCTCTACAAAGAACAACTTGCAATTCTCAACGCACAAACCCTTCTGCCAGTCATTCCATGAGGGGTTTCCATAGAGAAATGTTTACATGGGAAACTTAAAATATATCTTAATATCTAAATAAAAAATGAAGAACAACCATACAGATGTGACCAATATTGTATGAAAATTACAAAATAAAAATTAAAAATAGATATAAACTATTTTCTATTTTAATATGTGAAAATAAAATATATAAGCAGCATATATTATGTACATATTTCTTTATGTCTACATTTCTATGTGCACACAGAGAAACAAAAATATATAATATATATGTCATTTGCAACTGCATAGAAAAAATATGGAGAAATATACTCAGGTGATATAGCAAGTTTTGAAAGCAAGAAGGAAGAAAGCAGCATTAACTTTTGACTCTATATGCCTGTATATACTGAAATTTTACTCGAGTAAAATTGTGTGCTTGGTGTCTTTGGTAAAATTCACAGCCTTGCACATGCACCACACCCATACATCTCCAGAACGTTTCCTTCTTCCAGAATCGAAACACTATCCAATAAACAGTAATTGCCCCTTTTCTCGGTCCTCCAGCCTTAGGAAACCACCGTTCTACTTTCGATTCTAAACATCTGACTACTCTAGGTTCCTCAAATAAGAAGAAGCAGACATATTTTGTCCTTTTGTGGCAGGTTTTTGCTTTTGTTTTTGGCATAATGTCTACTTGTGTAGGTTTAAAACAATACTCTATTGGTACTTGGCATAACAAGCATGGGCCACTAGAGGGCACTAGAGATTGCTAAATGGTCCCCAAGTTAATGTGTACGCGGGGGCGCGGGGGCGGTGGGTAAGCAAGAAGCTCTTTCACTTCTTTCGTTAAGGGAGCGAGTGCCATTCTGGGAGAGAAAATTTGAACTTTTCGGTTTGCCTGACAGCCTGCACTTCTCTTCCCACAACCTTGAATGGACATCTCCGGATATTGGGACGAGAGTCTTTTATCCCATTGGGACCAGATTGACCCATTAGTAGGGTTCTGCTTGCAGTTGCTCAGCCACACCAAAGGGGCTGACATCAGAGGACATTTCAGTGGGTTGCTCTTCATGCCTTCCTTCTGTGTGGGAGCCCCTTCATTCAAGGGGCGTCCTGAGACATTAGGTAGGGGACGTTTGTGTTTGCTCAAGAATAACAAAGAGAACTGGCAACTGGGGGGGGGGGGGGGGGGAGAGCAGAGAAGCTAATAGTTTCTGAAATGCCCTCATCCTGAAATGTACAGGAATAACCTACTACTCGCTACCCTCAATCCTAACTCTGTTTAACACGGGTCCTTGTGGTATATGCAAATCAGCGCAGCTGCCTTGTTTAAATCTATGGTGAATAGTGCGGGAACTCCGCCATGGAGTAATTCCCTGTATTTTGGAAACCAGGGCAGACCTGAGTACAACCAATGCTGGTGGCATCTGGTGATGGACAGTCACCCCCATCCCTTCACCCTCCCTCTCCCTCCACCCGGCCTCCCTCTCCTCCACCCGGCCTCCCTCCCTCGCGCCACCCCTCTTCCTCCCCCTCCCTATGGATTTGGGGCTATGACACATCCTGACAGAACAAACCACTGAGCTCTTCCAGGGAACTGCACCCAAACACTATGAGTATATATTTTAAAACTGGACAAAGCTATTTTTTTCAGTGACTAATGATCTGTTTTCTTTTTTCTTTTTTCTTTTTTTATTTTATGTAGTCTTTCTTATGTTTATTTTCTTACATAGTTAATTTGGAGTACTTTTTTCTCCTTTAGTTTATAGAAACATTGATCTCTTTTTAATGATGAATATAAGTAGGTTAAACTATGAATTTTATTTCAGAAAATAATATTTTTGTAAATACACGTGGTCTCCACCTCCAGTTTTATGGAATCATCTAGAAGACCTTATATACTTATTTCTGGGGGCTTATTTATAAATTCTGTTATAATTGGTCGGAATGAACCCTAATGTGATTTTTAAGCCCTCAAAGACTCTAGCATTGCCAAATCTGAGAGCTCATCTCTGCACACACTTCCAAGAACTAAACATTAGCATCCCCTCATTCAGTTCTCATGCACATAGGGATGACTTGTTAGAATCCAGGACCCCTGGTCTAGGGTGGGTGGAGGGAACCTCACCTGTATTTTCAAGTGTCCTTCGGATAATCTTTCACATGCTTAAGTTTGAGAATGACTGTCCTATTTCTTACCATCTTCATCCAAATCACAGGCTGACTTTTTTGTAACTTTGAGGGAATTCTTGGCTCCTGGATATTGTTCTCCAGTCATTGTTTTTTCTTCCCATATGAAAATGAGCATTTCCCACAGTCATTTGTGAAACATGTACCAGAAATCAAAGACAGGGAAAGCGGCGAACGAGATAGTTATTTCCAGGAATATTGGGGACAGCCTCAAGTAGGAGAAATTACCTGGTCTGGGAGAAGACGAGACCTTAGGTCTCCTGGTATCAGTGTCCAGTTTGCCAGTCTTCTGCAGGTCCCAGGTAGCAGCATAAAGAGACTTAGAAAAAGATAGGGTACTGGAAACAGTCAATTGGCCTCTGTAATGTAATCATTATATTATGTAATGTAACCAGGGACCTTGGGTTAAGAAATTCAAGAGATCTTCATTTGTTTTCTAAAAAAAGTTGATCTTTCCTAAGACTAGCCTTTGTTCATTGTTAAAAAGCCCAATATTGGACTCCATTTCCCCTATAGCAGAAATGACCATTTCATTTACTCTTTCCCCATCTAGCGCCAAAGAGCTGCTTCCAGAAATATGGTTTCATTTCGTGAGGTTTCATTTCAACAAGAGTAGGTCATTCATTTTTGTAACAGCTCTGAATCTTTGCTCTAGATGCATCAAAGGTCACATCAATTTTTCCTCCTATATATCCCCAGTGTCCAGAATAGATGCTCAATAAGTGCTGTGTTGGGTAATTAGCATATGTTAGAAAATATTAACTCTTTTGAATATCTGCTGTGTACTCAGGTCAGGGATAACCACTTTATATTTGTTTTTTGCATTCAATCCTCCTGATGCCTTTAGGAGGTAGAACTCCATAAGAGCAAACCTACAGGGCAAATGAGAACTCTTAAAGCTCTAAGAAGCCAAGAGAGTAACACAGAGCTGCAGTCTGTCATCAGAGACATGATTCATACTGGAAGCAGTCTGATTCCCAAGTCTGGTTAGGTGAAGATTTTGCTATGTAACCTTGTAATTTATAACATAATTTGTATAATATTCAAATTTATGTCATTTTTACCTAGATGCATTTTTGTAATTGTAAATATTTATAATTCTGCAATTACAGTATCACATAACTAGAATTTTATAGCATCAAAAGCATTGCAAAATTAAAATCATATACATTTTAATATAATTTAAAGTATGACCTACTTTATATAATGAAATTGCACATGTATAAATTCTACAAAACATTTAAATAAGAAAGATTTCAATCTTTTAGATTCTCTTCCAGAAAATGAAAGTGGGTATATTTCTTCCACTCATCTTATGATGGTAACATCAACTTGATACAAAAATTCATAAGATGAAGAAGGAATTGCAGATGGATATTATGTGTAAATGCAGGTGAAAAAATACTAAACAAAAATAAAGCAATCTAAATCCAGTGATATAAAATAAGATACTTTAATACTAAATTTATTTTCCCTCAATAATGTAGTTATTTTGATGTAATTCATCATATTAAAAGAATAAAGAAAAAATCAAATGATTATTTTATAGACCCAGGAAAAGTAGTTCTTAAACTGAAATATGCATGTTTTATTTAAAATAACACTATCAGCAAACCAAAACCATGAAAAGATTCATTAATGTGATAAAGGGTGCTTACAATAAATCTGAAGCAAATATTAAACTCAATATTGAAATGTTAAATACTTTTTTAAAGTCAGTATGGGGACCAAGTAATCCACATAATTATTCCCCTTCAATATTTGTAATAGAAGTTGAAATGGAAATTTTAACCATATAGAAAGATAAGAAAAATATATAAACAGGATAGAACTAAAAGGACAGAGAATACTTTTGTTCTTTTGCAGATAATATGACTGTGTAAATAGAAAACAGGAAGAATCTATGCTATTAGAAGTAATGAGAGTGCCACAGGTTACTCATTGAAAAATCAATATGTAAAAATCAATTGTATTTTCATACAACTAACAGACAACTAGTGCATGAAATTATAGGAAAAAGATACCATATATACATGCATCAAAACGAACACTCACATACCTAGTAATAAACCTAACAGAGTATTTCAAGACCTCTAGGCAGAAAGCTATGATTTTATTGAAAAAGTTAAGGAAAACCTAAATAAATGGAGAGCAAAGGCATACTCATGAATTGGAAGATTCACTATCATAAAAATGCTGATTCTACCCTAAATTAGTGTATAGCTTCACTGCAGTTCCAACTGAAATACCGACAAGTGGATGGAAATTATAATAGTCAAGATACTTCTGAACTAAAAAGAGTAGCTTTGTTCTACGCAGTATCAAGGCTTCAAATCAACACTGATAACTAAAGCAACACAGTATTGGTTCAAGGGTGGATAAGTAGATTAATAAACTAAGACAGGGTGTATTTAAAGAGACCCAGATATAGACAGACAGATATAGATAGATAGACAGACAGACAGACAGACAGACAGACAGATGATAGATAGATAGATAGATAGATAGATAGATAGATAGATAGATAGATAGATAGATAGATAGATAGATAGATAGATAGATAGATAGATAGATAGATAGATTTGATTTTGATAAAAGTAAAATGGAAAGGTGATGAGAATAGAAAAATCTTAAAAATAGATGTGGCTGGGATAATTGAGCAATCAAAAAAAATCATGGAATTAGACTCCTATTTCATACCATATACAAAGTCATACTCCAGGTGAGTTCTATGTGGGAAGCAATATTAAAGAGAAAATAGTACAATGAGGTAATATAGATATATATGTATAGATATAAAAAAATTAAAAAGAAAAGATTAGTGACCACACAAAAAAAGAGAAAATACTCATTAAGTTTTTGGATGGTCTCCTGAGAAACTAACTCCTTAGGAAAGAAAAATATTTCTTAAACAAGACCCAAAAAGAACTAATCTTATACAAAGAACAAAAGCTGATACACTTGATTACATTGAAAAACATCATTATAAGCATGAAAAGGCAAATCACAAATGAGAGAAAATACTTTGAAGCTCATAAAACTGATAGAATTTACACTATGTAAAGGATACCTACAAATCAGTAAGAATGACAGAAAAATCCTACAGAAAAAATGCACCAAAGCAATAACATATTAAATATACACTTCACCAAAAAGAATAAATTCAGCCAATAGACCTATGAAAGATGTTCAATTAGTTATCAACAAAGTTGAATTTAATATAATGTTCATATTACCCAAAAACTGAAATAATTCAAATGACTGTTAACTATTAGAATAAATAAATTCATGTATAATCACCCACTATAATATTATATAAACAATAAAAGTAGGCAATCTATATTTATTAAATTAATTAATTTAAAAAACATAATTTAGAATGAAAAAATACAAAATAATATATATTCTATAGTGTCATTTATAATTTAAAGATAAGCAAAATGGAAATTATATGCTTAATTATTAAAGCTTGGTTAATAAACTATGAATAAAAGTCAAGAAATGATTTCCATGGGAATTAGGGGAGTAGAAGGTAGGAGAGACTAGGGTCTTCTGGGGACTGATAGAGTTTAGTTGTGGTAGCTAGTGATGACTACTCAGGATATTCACTTTCCACAATACATTGTGTTATATTTCACAATAAAATGTATGTTAAAACAGTTAAACTATGAATATTCACCTGCCTGTCACCTAGTGTAATAAACAAGTGCATCTTTAGGGTATAAACTAGGAGTGGAATTGCTGGACCCTAGGGAATGCAGAATTTGAATTTCCAAAATGGTACACACTTATTTACCAAAGTGGCATCAAGTCCAAGCCCCTATCTACAATGCTCAGTTTTTCTCAGTAAACCACATCTTCACAGCTTCCTGTCATAGTCTTTCTTTTTTGCTGCTCTGCAGAATACATTATCACATCATCTAAATTTGCATTTTGCTGATTGCAAAAAACCTAGAAAAATATTTTCTTATATTTCCTCACATTTCATTCATTCAATTGGTGCTCATGTGGCTAGCACTGTTTTTGTGTTAGACAAGAGAACCTTCCCTAGCTGGGTGCAGGATGTTCTATAATTTCTTTGGAAATTATTTAAATTTTACTTTTCTTATTTTTATCTAACCCATCTAGAATTAAGTGCAGCTAAGTGATGAGATAGAAACCTAGTTTTACTTTTGATCATATGAACATGGAGTTGGTTGATTCATGCTTTTCCCAGGTATCTTCATATGTCAATATTCCATATATTGGTAGGTCTGTTTCTGGACTCTCTTCCCTTCCACTAGTTCATTTGCTCAGCTCTTTATCAATATCACACTGATTAATTACTATACTTTCTGGTAGATCAGGTTTCCCCAATGCTCTCCTTTTTTAAGTAGCATTATGACTATTTTATTCTTAATATAAGAATTTGTGTGACTCATGATCAGTTTTAGTTAAAATGGATTATTTTACAAGTGGGGTCTGTCTTATAGAAAATCGAATCATAATTAACTAAAAACCCTCTTTTGGGGGGAGGTCTTTGTTTCAGTTGATCTGTTTTTTTCATAATTCTGTTAAGTCAGTGACACACCCAGGGCAGAATAGTAGAAACTTAAATGGATTAAAAATCCATTTCTACAATGGATTAAAAAAAATACCAATCTCTGTTTTTATTGTCACCCTAGTCCAACAATTCTAAACATCCAGGAGGAAAAAGTTGTTCTTCCTGAAACCAAAAAGTCTTTCATTGATGGACATTCTCAGCGATGACTGTGACTAGTAATGAATTTCAATTGCATGTGTATGTGTGTGTGCTCACTTAACCTTCAAATTGAGGTTTGTTTGTTTTTTTATTCCTAACCCTTCCATAAATATTGCTTTCTACACACAAACTGATTGGAAGAATTCTCAGTTATACAGTCAGTCCATGATCTGTGTGGATCCAGCTACAGCCTGTCTCATACATGTGAGTTCCTGCAGCTCAGAGCTGTTTGAGCTCATGTTGCTTCAGGTGCAATCCTGTCTCCAACCCCTGGGGTCCCCCATATTCTCTAGCTAACAATGGATTCAAAATAAACCATAGTAGCACATTGCTTATTAAAGACAAAGAAGCAAAACTTGAGTTATTTCAGTTCTGTTATTCAATGTGACAACCTGGAGTTTTACTTTTGTTTAAAATGCAAAATGATGCAACTGAAAACAAACTGTAAAGTGACTTATTCTAGCCTAGAAAAGTGAAAATGAGTTTCAATGTGACAAATTTAAATATTATCTTTAAAATTGAGACTTATTCTTATCTTTAAGATACTTGTTTAGAATTAGAGGAAAAACTCAAGAAATTGACTGCTTCTGATTGTTAGCTAATGATTACTGAATAAGACTTTGTCCTATCAAGACAAGAGGTCACAACATGTTAACACATGCTAAGGTGGGGTACTGATCTAAGGTAAGTACTCTACTACCTCCACAGGAACACTCTGACAGGAGAAGTTAAGGTTGGGGACTTCACTGTCCAAGTCAGACCCATTTCTCAGGACACAACACTGGTCATGGAGTGCATCCCTGTGAGGAGACTTTGGGGTCCTGGATGTCCCTGCACCCACACTGCTGCTGCAGTTGATCCCAACTCAAAGCAGTGGCCAGTGCTTGCCTCCTGGGCAGTGTTTTGCTCCAGTGAACTCAAGAGGAAGTAATTTACATAAACACTGACCATGGCTAAAATGCCTGGAGGTGAAAACAGGAGGTCAGAGTCCAGCAGGACACAGGCTGACAGGCAGTCAGTTGGAAACCTGTAGCACCCTTGGAGGTCTCTGCTATTTCTGGTTCTCAGTCCCTAGAGATGCACCCCTAGATCAGAGCTCCCATACAACAAAGACACCATCTTTTCCACACCACCTATCCCCAATTTGGGGCAGTCATGTTTGTGTCCCTCCCATGTCCCTGGGCACTTGTGCTCCAAAGCAGGCTGCTCTCTATAAATCCCTGCAGCTTCACCACTAGGACCATCTGCTGGCCACTGGAGCCTCTTCTCCCTGATCCAGCTCCCATGTCCCCCAAGAGGAACAACTCTGAACTCTTTGGTCTACATGGCATCTCAAAGCTTCTCAGCTGAGCAGTTCCAACAGACACCCTATACCACTGCCTCATTGCCCACCTTAACTCATTGCCTAGTGTCATCTCCTAATCAAGCCTCTGAACTGGACCCCTGTCCCAGAATCTGCTTTTGTGTGTTCCCACACTAAGATGGTATTTTACAATCACTGTTTGCTCAGTGATTCATCCCCTGTACATAGAAATCGCTCAATAAACTTCACAGCAAACCAAGAAACATCTGTTTGAGATTGTTACCATCTAACACCTCATGGTTCCTTTTTTGAAAAACGAACACCAAGTAGCATTGAATTACTCATGAGACTTCTAATGTAGGGAATTACTGGCCTACATGGAGGGTTGTAGATATGATAATTATTTCCTTAACCTCTGACTCTGTTTCAGCAAACAAAATTCAGGGCATAGATATCTCTATGAACCTAAGTTGTAGAGTGGAAAAATAATTTCTTCTCTACATTTGATCCAACACTATTCCTGAAAACATCCATCCTTCGAGGATTCATGGGTATTTGAATGGACATAACTTTACAGCAGTGCTTTTTGCACCAAACTTCCCAGAGTCTCTAATATGTAACTGTGCAGTAAGGAGGATCATTGCAAGCATCACTTTTATTAAATGATCAACAAACACTCCACCAAAACCCCATTTTTTAAATTCCAAATATCCCATTGCTATTGCACAGATTCATGTTTCACAGAAGGGAGGCTGGGAAAGAATGCATGTGACATTTCCACGTCAGTGTCTCTTTGACACCTGACATGGAGCTAAGCTTTGCTACTGGAAGTCTATCTGAAAACTATCACTTTCCATGCTTCTTCCTTTACTCGGTGTCCCATGCACTCAGATCCCAGGTGTGAAACACTGGTCTGTGACTATCTCCAAGTTCAAAAAGCTGGCTTCTCCCAATAATCTCTTAAGTTTTCCCTTCCTTCTTTTCCCAGGGGAATATCTGGGCAAGTCCTCCTGAACCTCTGCTCTGGGACTCCCCAATTCCATACATGGTTTCCTCATCCGATCTCTGCTCTGAATTTCTGCTTCTGGGACTGACTCCCTGCCAGGAAATCAAATAGGAAATCAAATAGGAAATCAAATAGAAATCAAACTCCTTTCTCTAGACTGAAAAATCCCATTGTACTCTTTCCTCCCTGAAACCCAGTTAAAGTAGCTCTCTAACATTGATTCCTCCTATTCCCACATGGAATCTCTAGTCCAAATACACATTTGCATTTCTCCAACGAGTATGGTTCTCCAGAAGCAACAGACATATTGCATTCTACATTAACCCCATTGTATTAGTTACTGCCTCTACTCCATTCACGAGCTCCATATCTCTAGCTTGGAACTAAAAATGATAGATTGGAAATCTTTCCCTTTGTGTACATAAGGAAACTAAGATTTTCAGAGACTGGTGACTTCTCCAAGATACTGTGTTTTCAATCCTAAGTTTTCAGAATCCAAATGTAATTGTTCTTGCTACTACATCAAGGAATACTCAATGCCACACAAGATAATTTTACCTGGCACCCAGAAGAACTGGCCTGTGGTACTTCTATCCTCATTGTAATGTGTGTCAGAACAGGTATAAAATTGCCATATTCAAGCCATGATGTCTGAGAGACTATTGCTTAAAACACTGCATATAAAAGATGGACAGTCCCACCAGCAGTGTCAGCATTATTAGAGAAATTGATAGAAATGCAAATCATCAGCAGCTGCTCCCCAAACCTACAGAATTGTGAAAGTTGAAATATAGCATTCCATGTGCTAATAGTCAGGCAGTTCTGATGCACACTTGAGTCTGAGAACCACTGACTATAGTGAATTGAATTTTTTTAATGCTTTAAAGTTTCGTAAATGCAGAAAATCAAAACAAATAACAATGATTTGTGAGAATAGCAAAAATGTAGTTGCAAAAAGTTATCCCATAACACAGAAACCTTTAAGACATTAAAGACAGAAAAGAATATCCACCTCCAAGGAGTTAACGCAGCCCCAAATATTGCAGAAGCCCCAGTGCTGGCAAGGGAGCCTTTGTCATTTGTGTTTGCTTGACTTAGAGTTTAAATGTTTGACTCTGATCACTTAACCTTCACTATTTGAACAAGTATTAAATAAAAGGGTCCTCTCTGTTAAGACAATCCAACCGGACAACTTGGGCACTTTATTAGAGGTTAAAAAAATAAATTTTGCCCCAAAGATGTGAACATTTCCCTTGAAGAACAGCAGTTGCCAGTCATATACTCCCAGTTCACCTTGAGCATGCAAGACCCGGTGGCATCTACCAAGATGATGTGGGAAGGGCGGGCCTGAAAGAGCATTCACAAACACAGAGCATCCACACGACCTTGAACACAGTTCTTCAAGACAACCAGGGACACACGTGGTTTCCTTGATAATAAGAGAGTGGATTTCACATGGCCCTCAGAATGCATAAGCCCAGCCCTGCCATGGACCTCAGGTCTTGGTGGAGTCTGATGCATCTGCTCACCATAGTCTTGACCCACATTCGTGGAAATTACTGTTGCCACTATTGGACCCACCTTGCCACTGAATGGGTGAGCGGAGTGCTTTGTTTCAACCCCTTCCTTAAGAGTCCATATATTATTTTTAACCATTTATGGAATTCTCGGACATTTACAAGATAGGAGACTTGCATTTAAAGAAGCATCACAGTATGTCGCATCTCTGTATACACCCTTGCTTCCCAAGACAAAATGTTGCTTGTGAGCATAAAAGTTCAGATGTAACTTTGATCACTGGCAAGGATGGTGTAAAACCCAAAGGTGCTGTCTGAAGATGGGATTTAGTTGCCTTTACCAGTAAAAAAAATAGTTGTGATTTTTCTTGTCTGGGAAGACAGATTAGATGTTGTGTAACTGGTGTGAAAAAGATGAAATGTGTGACTTTGTGTTCTCTTTGTAGTTCATTTCTTTTTGTTATCTTTAAAAATATTTTTTACATTGTGGTAAAATACACAGAATGGAAAGTGCACCTTATTAACCATTTTTCAATATACAATTCAGTGATACTAAGTACACTCATATTGTGCAACCATCCCCACTGTCCAGTTTCAGAACTCTATCTTGCAGAACGGAAGCTCTGTACATCGTCAGTACTCACTTCCCACTCCCCCACCCTGTGCTCACCATCCTGCTGCATGTCTCTAAGTGTAACTGCACTCTATTTCCAAGCATGATGTCACGTGACTCATTATTGGGTCAATCTTAATAAGAGCAAAAATGTCTCATCCACTCAGTGCCTGAATTTGGGATTCTGGGGTCTCTGGGGTCCTCTGTGTGATAGTCAAGTTGAATTCACAAAAAGGGGCCACAGTTGGAGTCTTCTGTGACATTCTGTGCTCTTTGTTGGTTGGTTGGTACTTCCCTAGCCTAGAGGGAGAATTTGATTCAAAAATATTTGGAATTGAAAACCCAATGCTGTGTTACCTCTGAGAAGCCACATAATCTCTCAAAGTCTCTTCAAAGCTTCTATTTTAAAAATCAAAAAAATTTACATACATTCCAATTCACATAAATCTTGTCACATCTCTGTATTCTGGATTCTCTTGAAAAATTCCAAAGATTTAATCAAAATAAGTCTCCCCACTTTTTTCTTCATAAGGAAAAGATTTCGGCAGACATCAAAAAAAGCTATGCAAATTGCCTGTAAGCACCCCTCAAATATCTTCATCATAAGTGTCAGGGAAATAAGGCCATGCAAAATAAAACCATGATGAGGTGCTATCACACCTACTAGACTGACACCTAATAGACAGCGGTCAGTAAAACTGGTAATACCACATGCTCATAAGGACACAGAACAACTGGGTCCTTCATACATAAACCTCTGCAGTTTCTTATCAAGTTAAACATGTACTTGGTAATATGGCTCAGGGTTGATTAGTTACCCAAAAGAAAGTTAGTTACCAAAAGAAAGGTTATGTTCACACAAAAACCTATTAAAATGTTTATAGTAACTGCATTCATAACCACCTAGAAGCAACTTAAATGTTCTGCAGGTGAATAGAGAAACAAACTATGGTCCACCCATATTGTGGAAAACTCAGCAATAAAAAGGGCAAGGTAGCTGTACACCCAGCGATGCGGGTGAATCTCAAATGCCTCAGACTCAAGACAGAAAAATTATACAATTATATTTATATGACATTTTGGGAGAAGCTTAACTGCAGATCCATGCCCTTTGGGATGGGGTAAAGGATTGTTAACATGGTCTTGAGGGAACTGCTTTGCATCTTGATGTTGTTGCAGTTACAATACAATGCTATATATATTGATCAAAAAGTCATTGACATGCACCATCAAAAGAGTGATTTGTGCTATAGATCACTTATACCTCAACAAAGCTGACTGTAATTATGGCTACTCCTTCTGCATGACCATGTTTAACCAAATGGGGTTGAGCTGGACCTTTGAGTAATTTGAGTTTCCCCAAACAGATCCAGAGGTCAGGACTTGGGTGCAGCCAGTTTATTTGGTAAGAAAACACAGAAAGCAGCAGTGTGGGTGAATAAAAAAAAAGGAAGGATGAAAGCCAGTCAAGGATGGGCTAATAACCTGGTCCATACAGATTCAGGGCCGACCTCTAAACATATCCTCTTTGAATAACTGCCTTTAAATTGTCAATGCAAAATACTGGGGACTGCCACCTCTGTCTAAGTTGTCCTCTACAATATGGACCCCACTGCAGTGCTGGGGTAAACAAAAACTCCCATGGCCAGGCACAGTGGCATGTGCCTATAAATGACAGTTTATTGAGTCACGGCTGGGTCTGGGGATCAGGGTTCGAGTCCCGCTCGGGGCAACACAGCAAGACCTAGTCCCAAAAAAATACCTGGGTGTGGTGACACGCACCTGTAATCCTAGCTACCTGAGAAGCTGAGGCTGGGGGTTGCTTGAGTCCATGGTATCACATGCAACATGAGCCTGTGGTTACATGGGCAAAAATAGCAAGACCTGTGTCAAAAAATAAAAATATAAATAAATAAACAAGGCCGGGCACGGTGGCTCGTGCTTGTAAGCTTCAGCCTATGAAGCGGCCGGGGCTAGGGATCATGGTTCGAGTCCCACCTGGGGCCCATAGCGAGACCTAGTTCCACAAAATAGCTGGGCATGGTGGTGCGCACCTGTAATCCCAGCTCCCTGGGAAGCTGAGGCTGGGGATTTCTTGAGTCTGTGGTACCCTGGGCAACGAGAGCCTGTGGTTCCACGGGCAAAAACAGCAAGACCTAGTCTCAAAAAAATAAAATAAAATAAATAAACAAACAAACAAACAAAACCCCCATGGCTTGGGGCAAACCTCTACTTGAAAAAGTGAACTATCATGGCAGCCCAAATAGGGTCAAACTCAGCAAGTCAGTGAACTTGCCCCTCCCCTCCTCAGACTATGCAGGACAATGTGGTCCACCCGCCTGGGATGGTGGCATAGCAGAGTTCCTAACTGCTCTGGATTAGATGAGGCTATTTTCCATCAAATGATTTATAAATAGCAGTTAAGTGGGAAAGGAAAGATGAGAGGAGAACATATGATTAAAAATTAGTAAATCTGGTTTTCATTCCTGACTTTTCTAACAAGTTCTGAGACCTTGAGCAAAACATTTACGACAATGGGCCTTTATTTTCTCATGGTTAAATGAAGGGGTAGGTAAGTTCTCTGGTTCCTTCATCCCTAAGAAGCTTTCATTCAGCCTATCTCAAAGAGGGCCTCCCTGCTTCCTGCTCTCTTTCCAATACTCAGTCTAGGAAGACCTGTATTTGGTCCACTGATGAAATTATTCAGAATATTTGAAGGCTTGGAACATGTGTGATGACTTTCTTCAGTGGTGAAGAGTTTTTTAAAAGCAAGAAATATTAGAAAGAGAAGAAGAAATGCTGCTTGACCACAATTGAATTACTACTGAAAGTTAATGTTCACAAACTGCTTACAATCTATCGGGAAAAACAGTAGATATGAAGGGACTCCACTCTGGTCCCCTTGAATCAAATTCCCTGGATACTGAGCTTAGGGATTTTTTTTTCACAATTTCTCCAAGTGCACTAAAATTTGAGAGACTGTGCAATAAAATAAGAATGTTGTGTGTGAGAGAGAGAAAGGCAAAGAGAGAAACAGAGACAGAAACAAAGAAACCTTGCTCTGAAGACAATTCCAAAGTGCAATGTCTAAAATACTTTGAACCTTCGTGGTGTCCTTGGGGTGTGTGCACAGCCTCCTGTAACTATATGGAAGGAGCCAAGGTCATGCCAAAGTATGCTTGTGTGGCAAGTCTTTCATGGTTAATGTATCTCTCTCTCTCTCTCTCTCTCTCTCTCTCTCTCTCTCTCTCTCTCTCTCTCTCTCATTTCCTATTGCTTCCCACATCTTCCTCTGTCTGGTTACTAAGCCAGTCTATGAGCATTGTCTTATAATAGGGTGGCACCAATGAAAGGAATATTGTTGGGGCTTTTGAATTTTAAAGGTTTGGGTCTCCAGGGAACTGAGCTCATGGCCCTTACTTAGGAACCCACTTTGAGAATCTAAGCTCTTTATAAAAAACCTGGCAAGAACAAAAGATTTTAGACATTCTTCTAAGAGCACAACTGGAGAGACAACAAAGACCACTGAGCCTCCCTCCCACCTCTTCTTCACCTAGAGTATTATCCAGCTCTTGTATCACCTGCTCTGGTATTGTGATAGATCCAGGCTTAAGAATTAGCAGGCATGTATGTTTTCATATGCACTGCTTGATCATGCACACTGCTGAGATGCCTGCATTCACTTGTTGAGGAAACTATTAGGATTTTGCATCAACATTAAAACAGCATTTGACCCAAGAGAAAAGGCAGTGAAAACAAATACAATGGTTCTACTTTATCTTGTTCTGCTATTCTTGCATTTTAGAAAGAGTGGAAGCATAAGAAGAAGAAGAAGCAATTCTAGACATGTACTCAAACTTTAAAGATCATTCAAGAAGCAGCTTTATTGGGCAAAAATAAATAAGGATAAAACCCTGCCAGATGAACTTAATGTGAGTAGGATGCTTTTATGGAATCACCAACGTGTTCATTGTTCAGTCTGAATTGCCCATATTTTTGTATTCATTGCAGACAATGAGTTCTTCTGACATTCTGGCATACATTATGGGATGGGGGGTGGGAGAACCCAACCTGTTTTATTTGTTCTGTTTTCTGCTTTTAGACATAATGGAAATGTTAACATGCTTAACACCATGACCTCTCTTACAGCCTCGCTTCACTTTTCGTAGTTACCATGAGTCCTGGTGAGGGTAGACTGGCTTCCAGACAAGAGAGGGTGTATGCTAATGCAAGCTCTAAAGCTGGTGTTATGTATCCTGCCCTCTCTCCACTCACTCTCCATTATGATTAAGATTTTCACAACTGTCCTTCAGGAAAGAATGTGAGGCTTTTGACTACATGAACCAGTTCAAGGAAATTCTCCCAGGAGCCCAGGACATGAAGATCACATTGTTGAACCCCATTTATATTCATTCAATTCCACCCAAGGTTTAGAGTCGGCTTCCTTCTCTTGCTGGATGGGTTTCTCTTACATTAATTGATAACACAGGAAGTGTTTAATTTGAAGTTCACACCTAAGGCGAGTGCCATATAAATAAACTCTTGCAGCTTCATGGAGGACAAGGAGAAAAAAAAATACTCTTATTTTTTAAACCCAGTGCAGGATTAGGTTGCAACAGAATAGCCATTCCATCTCAATTACTGCTTTTCCAAGGTGAGTGTGAACTTGTTCCAAAAATGCTCTAACTGCACAGTTTTTAGAAAAGCAATTTTTACTTCATCATAGAAATTTTCCTTTGTTGTTACTCTTTTCACTTACTTTTGTTACTGTGAAAAAACCCAAACTAAGAAAGCCTATTATTTTTTTAAATGATACAAGGTGGTTTCTGATAAGGCTCACAAGAGATACATGGACCTCCCTGCCTCCATCCACCCAACCTCTCACAAGTGACCCAGAAAGGATTTCTTATGTCCTTTGGGGATCCAGGAGACACAGATGTGGACAAGAGCAATGCAGGTTCAACCGGAGCATGACTCTGCCAGGTGGGAAGTTCCAATACCACACTGTGAGGTGTCCCAGATCACTTCTGGCTAAGCTTCATTCCCAGTACAATCTAGGCATCTGGGTTTAATCAGAGGCTTCCTAAGACCCCAAAGATGACGTTCAGAGTATACAGGAATATTATTCAGTGGAAAAAGGAAAGTCATTAGTACACAAGAAATGAACCTTGAGGCCAGTGAGTTGAATGAACTAAGCCCATCCTAGAGGGCAAGCATCACATGATTCTGCTTGTAAAAGGTACCTGGAGTCATCGAATTCAGAGAGAGACAAGAGGCAGAGTGGTGGTTTCGGGGTCTGGAGCAAGAAAGGACTCAGAATTTATTGTTTAATGGATACTAGCTTTCTGTTTAGGATGATGAGAGAGCTTGGGAGATGGTGGTGGTGACTATGCCATGATATAACTTTTCAAATGCCTCCTAATTACATTTCAAAATGGTTAAAATAGTCAATTTAGATTACATGAACACTACAATTTCTTCTTTTTTATTTCAAAAGTAAACATCAGTGATTGTCACTAAAAAGTATTTTCAACAGTAACTATCATGGCATCTGACTTCCAATGCAAGCACAGGTTTGGTTAGGACAGTGCACAGCTCCAAACTCAGAGTCATCCACCTGGGAAAGCACCAGGAACCCTGCAAAGACCACCTTTAAATGAGGCTGATGTTCTACCCCCCCCCCATGACTTCTTTGCCTTCTCTAACCACTGACCCAGCAGCCCTTGGCTATGCCAAGGGGAATCTCTACTACTATTCACCAAAACCATAGGGTCCTTCTCATCAGCTTATTGGAATGATTATCCATCAAGAGGACAAATGTGATGGGTCAGTGTTCTTTGTTGTTCATTTGCTGTTGTAGAAACTCTTTATACAACACTATTTTTTCTGTAATTGTTATAGTAACTATATTAAGTACATTAAGAATCATCTGAGCAAGGCCTGGCACGGTGGCTCTTGCCTGTAAGCTTCAGCCTATGAAGCGACCGGGGCTAGGGATCGCGGTTCGAGTCCCGCCTGGAGCCCGTAGCGAGACCTAGTTCTACAAAAAAAATAGTTGGGCGTGGTGGTGCGCACCTGTAATACCAGCTACCTGGAAAGCTGAGTCTGGGGATTGCTTGAGTCTGAGGTACCCCGGGCAACGAGAGCCTGCAGTTCCACGGGCAAAAATAGCAAGACCTAGTCTCAAAAAAAAAAAAAAAAAAAAGTATGGAAAACCCAACATTCCTCATAAACTGCAATGAGTAAGTCTTTCAGGTGAGCAATTTAGTAGCCTTAAAAATCTGCACACAAGTTGACACAGTAATTTTTATAGAAATATATGTAAGAATTTATATTGACAAAATTATAAGAAATTATTGGAAGTTTAATATCCAAAGATTTTTTTCCTATGTTTTCTATAGTAAAACAGAAATAGGTTGAAGATCTAAGCTTAGTGAATGATAACTTCATTGGGAAAACAGCCAATGGGACTGAACCTTGGAGCAAGAGAGGAAGAGGGGGAAGAAGGTGGGGAGGTGAAGAGCACAAAAGAGCAGGATGGTTAACAAATGTTAGTGAAGTGGGAAAGCCCTGGGGTACACAATAATGGAAAAATGTAGCATAAATATAAATATACATATATATGCAAATATTTTTTAAAATTAAATTTAATTTTAAAAAAGGGAATGATAACTTCATTGGGATTAACTATTTTGGAACATTATATCATGTGGAATTTGCCAAATTCACCATTAATTTAGTACTTTCACAATCAAAATCTAGCAAGAAAAGAACTTTATATCTGGAACGGTGAGTGTTCAGGAGGTGCCCAGATATCAGTAAGACAGGTTCAGACTCAGAATTGACCCTCATTAAAATACAAGTGGCCAATAGGCATATGAAAGAATGCTCCACATCACTAATAATCAGGGAAATGCAAATCAAAATCACAATGAGATACCACATTACACCAGCAAAAATGGCCCATATAAAAAAACAAGTTTTGGCAAGGATGTGGAGAAAAAGGAACACTCTTACAATGCTGGTGGGAGTGAAAACTGATCCAGCCACTACAGAAGGCTCTGTGGAGGACCCTTGAACAACTGAAAGTGGAACTACCATTCAACCCAGCAATCCCACTACTGGGAATCTACCCAAAGGACACAAAAACACTCATTCATAAGGACACCTGTACTCGCATGTTTATTGCAACACTATTTACAATAGTCAAGATATGGGAACAACCCAAATGCCCTAAAATGGACAAATGACTGAAAAAGATGTGGTACATTTACACAATGGAATATTATGCACCGATCAAAGAAGACAAACATGTCATTTGCAGCAACAAGGCTTGAGCTAGAAGGAATCATCTTAGCGGAAACAAGCAAGAAAGAAAAAGAGAAATATGGGATGGTCTCACTTATTTGAGGGATATAAGAGAAGCAAACAAACAAATGCTTAAGTAAAATTGGAAACTGCCAACAGAACTAAAGCATACAACAAGATAGAGAGAGGAGGGAAAGAACAGGGGAAAGGGGAACAAATAACAAATATGGTATATGGGTGGTAAGGTGATGGGAGAGCAATGGGGTAGATAATAATACTATATATATGTATGTATGTATACATATATAAATATCTATGTATTTAGATATATAAGTGCAATCAATAAAAAGTAAAAAAAAAACTGTCTTTCAGTAACAAAGTGAGGGCATACATCCTTCACAATGTAACTATTTTATGGAAGGAGGAAAAAAATTTCTTTCTGATTTCAGCTCTACCAACAAATTTTGTCTCTAGTTCTGAGTGGAGTATTTTGTGTGAATATAAGTCCTTTGATACTTTAGACTGTCTTTTCAGGATGAGGTATGTAAGAAAGTGATTGATGTGTGTAGCTTCATTTATTGGATAAGAAATACTGTGGCATTGCAACATACTGGAAGTTGCTCCATGGATAAGAAGGAAGGAAGGATGGGAGGGAGGGAGGGAGGGAGGGAGGGAGGGGGAATTGACCCTCATGGACCCCTCTGTTAGGTGACAAAGGAGTGGCAAACTTGCCTGACACACAAACCCAGCACTATTCGACTCTGGGGTGAAAGTGGAGGTGGCTGGTGATTGCCAGGGAGATAGTGCTTACCTGACACAAACACACCCAGACCTTTTCCTTCTCCTGATATGAAAGCTGGAAGCAATGCAGTCACCCTGCCCCATGAGGCATCAACAAGAGGACAAAACATGTATTTGGAAATGAGACCATGGAAACCAGAGGCATCTGGAGAACTGATGACATTGTAGGGTCTGGCTTGCAGCCCTGCCATTTCCCTGCACAACACCGATGACTCACAGGTGGCGTGCTTAACCAACACACCAAGATAAAGTTTAACCTATAGTTGGTCATTTAAATTGTCTGTGATTTTGATATTATCACCATTGCTTGCACATCTTTAACATAAAGAATTTTGAACACAGCTCTGATTGGGACAAATTCTGAGAATTTGAATCACTGAATGAAACGTTTTTGAAAATTTAAGTCAAGCATCAAGTTATCAATTTATATACATAGCGGTTTATAAGAATGTTGATTTCACTGCTTCCCTGACCAGACTATCAACATTTCCTTTCATCATTACTAATTATATGTGCACAGTTGTTTTCTTTTTATGTCCTTAAGGTTATTTCATTTATTTAGTGGTAAACTGCATTTCTCCCTTTGTAAACTACAAATTAAAAGACTTTCCCATTTCCTTATTGGAAATATGAGATTTACTAAATGTCCATTTTTTTATTAAAAACTACAAATCTAGCCAGGCATGGTGGCACATGCCTGTAAGCAGCAACCTAGGAAGCCATGGCTGGTGCCAAGGATCACGGTTCGAGTCCCGTCAGGGGCACATAGTGAGAGCTAGTCCCAAAAAAATAGCTGGGCATGGTGGTGTTTACCTGTAATCCCAGCTACCTGGGAAACTGAGGCTGGGGATTGCTTGAGTGTGTGGAACCCCGGGCAACATGAGCCTGCGGTTCCACAGGCAAAAAATAGCGAGACCTAGTCTCAAATCTCAAAAAATAAAATAAAACAAAATAAAATAAAAACTACAAATCTTAGATTTGCCAGGTATTTTTATATATTTAAGTCTGTTCACATTTTTTACAAAATTATAAACCATGCAAAATTGTATATTATTTACTTTTATGTGTGATTTCAAATACTACAGGAATGATAAACATCAAATCCGGTGTACTGATTATTATTTCTGGAAATGTATAATGTGGAATAAGATAGAAGAAATGTCCACAGAGAATGTCAACTATCTCTGTAATAAGTCTGTTCACATTTTGTCTACCATATCTTCACATATTATATGCTATGAAGATTTTCCTTAGATGGACTATTTTTATATACCATCCCATTTCTTCAAACTTGCTTTAATTTATCCTACTATTTGCTTTGGCCCATTCAGAGATGAGTCAAACAGTATCACAAAGCTGAAGAACTGAGGTTGTATAACTTGGACTCAAATTCCTGACTCTGTCATCTTCTCTTACTTTATTCTAGATTCAGTTTCCTCATTTCTAAAGATAAGAGTATCTGTCCATTGATTTCGTATAGCAAGTAAAATGAAATCATGCACTAAAAGTGCTTATAATGCCCCTGAACACATCGTGATTACTAAAAAAATTAGTGTATCTATTAAGATATTTTTAGACTCAAGTCACACATAAAAAAATCCAGCCCAAAGTGACTTCAAACGTAAAGAAAATCTATCACCTTATACAATAAAGGTAGATCATTTTCGTATGTTCAATAACCAGTAGGGGAAGGTTCTTCTATTTTTAGAGAGAGGGAATTCACCCATAAAAACACCAAGTCTATATGGCCAGAGAGAGGTCACCTGCTCATTTCTAACCCAGTCTCTGGCAAATAGAAACCACTTGTCATAATCAAGGTTTATTCTGGATCTGTGTTGGAGGTTTTTGTACTCAAAATCTATCAGCTACTTTGCAATTGCATTTTAGTGTTCAAAGATAAGCAGAGAGCTTCCAGTTATCAGCAGGTAAGTACAAATTTGGTCAATGACGTTGAAAAGCCAAATCTATGAGGAGCTCCATCTTTTTGGTGATAGAGACTCTCTTTCTAATCATCTGGAATATTCACCACGTACCTCCATATTTCTATGTCCACACATCTGCCCTCCAAAATAAGTTTCTTGAACTCAAATCCTACTCCTAATCTACTTCTTAGAAAATGTCTTGAGGATGTATGTCTCTCTCTTTGCTGCCTGCTCTCTTCTCCCCAAGTGAGAGTCACTACGTATGAGACTCACATACAGCAGTAAAACAAATACTTGGTTTTATATTAAAGTACAATAAAATTAGATATTTACACTTTTAGTTTTTTTACTGATTACATGCAAATATATTTTTATATCATTGTACACCCCGATTCTCCTACCATCATGCCACCTATGAGCCATCATCTTAATCTCTTGTAATCATCCTTCCCCCTCTCTTGCTGCTTGCTTTAGTTTTGCTGTCAATTTGTTAGTTTTAACTTTTTCTTGTCCTTTTTATTTGTTTTCCCTATATCACATATATAAGTGAGACCATGTGGCATTTCTCTTATTCTGTCTTTTCGCTTTTAAAAATCTACCAGTTCTCAACATTGTTTTGAACACTAACAGGAAATGTGGGTCACAACGTCACTAGAAAGAATTATGAAGTTTGCCTTCTTGGTGTTATATCTCCAGCACCAAGCACAAGACCCAGGACACAGTAGGTGCTCAACAAATATTTGCACAGTGAGTGCTACTTACAAGTTATATAGGGTGGGAGGGCCTTGGTGTAGACAAGAGACATATATTTGTGTGTGTGCAATCAAGAAAAAAGATAAAATTTGTTTTAAAAGTATGGAGAAAAGAGGAAAGACAAAGATGTGAAGATGGACCTCTGTGTAAAGGAAAGTAGTAATTAGAAGCATTTGAGTAAAGATCTAAATGATGTAATAAATAAAGCAAATTATATAGATGTGTGTGCATGTAAGTTAAAATTTCTAATAGCTGTTAGGGATTGAAAGTGGTTTGCTAAGAATTCATATCTACTACTACAACATTGCTATCACAGATATCATCTATCCAAGGACCATATACTGCAGTCACTTCTCAACCGATAAACTAAGATCACGTGTAGAAGAACAACTACATAATGTATTCATTTTGAAGCAGTTTCCTGTACATTGCCTCCTTTGTTCCTCACAGCAACAGGATATTCCCATTTTATAGGCAAAGAAACTAAAGCCTCAAAGAGATAAAGTGACTCATGAAATATACTTGAAGCTGAAAGATCCTTAAAATGACTTGCTCTTTCAGGCCAAGGAGCACCAGCTCTCCCAAGAGCCAAGGCAACGGGTTTTATCCACTTCCTTCTTAAGATGGTCTTAGCTCTGCAGATTAAACCAGGCAGTGCCTGATTTCCATTCTGATCTCCCCAACCGTCTCTCCCAATATGATTGGCTCACTCGAATACTAAGGCTATGCAAGTGTTCCTTTGAATTCCCTTCCTTTCTATAGCAGGAGTTGCTTGGCCTTCCTGTTCCCCATACTTAATTTGAGAATATTTGTTCAATTTGAGTATGTTTTTGACCTGCCAGGTATCTGTGAAACAAAATAACTCCTACTGATAGCTTCTTATCAAGAGTAATTTAAAACATCCATCATCTACTGCTGAATGTCAAAATAAAGGTTGTGAAAAATTCCTGTTTCCCTAAATATGTTTTCTTTTCACTCTTTTCAGCATCATTGTCAATCCTGAAATTATAGTGTGCCATGGAAGACCTCAGAAATTGAGTCTTCAGAAATTGTTACAATGAGAACATACAAATGAGCCAGAGGGACCTAGAGGTCCTGAGCATAGCACCTGGGTCCAGTGTAGGCAGCTCTACCAGATTCACAAGGTTCACTGGGAGCTGAGACAAAATGAGCCACCTGGGGAGGCAACAGTGCCCCCTGGCAGCCTGGGGAAGAACTTGAGCACTAAACTCGTTATTCCAGACTTCTGTTAGATGCAAGCTATTCTATAATCCTCCTGAAAATGATTAAGCAGAATGAGGGAGAAAGGGACAAATACAATTTAATAACTCTAGCTATTTAAGCAACCCTGTGATTTTCATCAGATGAAAGTTAGAGGTTGTATTTTCTTAGTGCATTCTATGAAAAAATCAGCTATGAGTGTATCTGGGTGCACCTGCCAACAGAGACAGGAGACAGAGGTTGGGGCTGTCAGAGAAGCATTAAGCATTTCTTCATAAATTTATACCAAGATGTTGTTACTCTCCCTGCCATCTTGAAAAAAGGTCAGGCGTTCCCACATTCCTGCACAAGCTCTCCCACTTGTGCAGGAGAGCAACACAAGCTCTCTCACTGGTCCAGGGCTCCCAACGACTAGCCCTGGAATAGTTTGGAGCTATCTTCAGACAAGAGAGGAAAGAAATGCAAGCATTTCAGAAAATCAACAAATTAGATATATAGATATAGATCAAACACCTAGATCAGGTGTGAGGGTACATAAGGTTATGCAAAATGTCCAGTGTCTTAAAGGAGTTTGTTTATTGAGAACAGAACCTGGTTGAGTGAACGGTAACAAGGACTGCTCGGATGTTTATTTCAGCACTGTTTATAATTGCAAAGACATGGAAACAACCCAAATGTCCCAAAACAGACGAATGGATGAAAAAGATGTGGTATATAAACACAATGGAATATTATGCATCAATTAAAATGGCAAATTTGATGATTTTTTGGTAACATGGATGTACCTAGAAGAAATCATTTTGGCATAAACAAGTCTGGAAGAAAAAGAAACCAGATGGTTTCACTAATATATGGACAACCAAACAAAAGTACACAATGGGGAAGGGGGACCAGCAGGAGCGACCAGGTTGGGGAGGTGGTTGGTGTCCCCAGGGATTTACAATGATGTGAAATACATATATAAATAAATTATTTATATAATAATAAAACATTAAAATTAAAAACAAGGACTGGCAGCTCAGAGAGGCACCCACCTGCCATCAGGTGGCGCTGCATTTCAAGCTTGCAATGGCCTGGTTCTGGTCAGACAATGGCAGGCAGAGGGTGACCATCAGATGATGTGCACCTTTGTAAGGTGACTGCAGCATACTTGTCTGTGAGACAGCCCACTCCAAATACCTTCTGCTCCCAGCTCTTTTGCACCTAATGGTGGTCACATGACCTGTGCTGACATTGAGATGCCTGCCAGATGGGATTCCCAGAAAAATTCTGCTTTCCTAATGAACAATCAGGTTCAACTAGTACTTTTTTTTGTCCTTTAGCTAGTCCTTCCTCCTGAAGCAAATGTGAGCCTGATGAAAGGGAGTAGAAGCAACCAGGAGACCATATGAATGAATTTACAATGCAAAGGAATTGAAACATAGAAGAGGCCTCAAACAACCTCAACTCTGTACTCAAGAGTCCTTGGTCTATTGAGGGAAGACCCTATTCATATCTGGCACAGCATAAGGCTTTCTGTTCTATACAATCAATAATCCATTCCTGACAGAGACACTAATATGAACCATGCAGAAAAATTTCCATTGCTTTATATTTAAGGTGAACTCCACTAGGAAACTATCCAGCTATTCCGCTATAGAAACGTTGACCCAAGAAAGAAAATTTGCAAATTCTCTGGACAAAAACTGATAAATGGGTCGTTAGCAGTAAGATTTTGATTTTGTGACTGGCATGTGGCATTTAAGGCACTGAGCTGAAAGGCATCCAGCTTGCAAAGTAGGTGTATCAAAGCCATCTTCTGATGGACCTGAGATGATTTCCCAATTGAACTGCTGCCAGAGACCTATACAGGCTACATTTGGGCTTTTCTGACATGGGAACTCTATTGTTGCCAGATAATACTCACTCTCCTGTTTCAAAGGTCTTTTGATCCCATTCTCATTAAGAAACAAGACTCCCCAATTTAAAGACTCAGAAGTAGACTGTACACTATAGTAAAAGCTCTGAATGATACCACTAACATTTTTTAAATTTAATCAAGTTACTTTAAACTTTTAGTTGTGTTTTTAAAGCAGATAAAATGTGCCATATTGATCATTTTAAAGTATGTGATTCATTCCTGTTAAATATAATCTGTTGCACATTGTTGTGCAATAGATCACTATGCCTTTTTTATTGTGCAAAACTGAAACTACACACCCATTGAATAGCTCCTGGTAGCCATGATTCTACTTTCTATATGTGTGACTGCTTCAGGTACATTGTACAAGTAGAATCATACAGTATTTATCTTTTTGTGACTGTTTTATTTCACTTATCACATTATTAGTGAAACCTGAAGATATTTAGTCTTCAAAGTTTACCCATAATACAGCATGTGGCTGGATTTCCTTCTTTTTAAGGCTGAATAATATTCCATTGTATTTATGTGCCACATTTCCTTTATTCATTCATTTGTTTATGGTAACGTATCACTCCCCTGACTGAGTTTTTATTTTTTTACCTTTCAAACCTCAGCCTCTCCTGAAAATCCCAGTCAGAGGTCCTCCCTTGGGATAAAAACTATCAGTTTCCATTTGCAATTTCCATTTTTGCATATAATACAGTGCCTGAATCTTTGCGTGTGTTCAAGACTGTATTTTAGCCATCTCATACTGAGACAGATTATGAGGGGTAAGAACATCTTGATTGGCAGCTGTCCCTTTGGAAGGATGATCTGGAAAAAGCTCCCACTCTGGGAGGAAATCCATCTGCAGGTTTGCCACGAAAACCCCATGTCTGCAGGAGGAATACGATCCCTACACTGAATGGATGTTGGGGTTTCAAAGAGCTCAACCTGGTGATGAGCGTCCTTGCTTCATGAATTCATCTGCCAGGCCACACATGTGTATGTATACAGCATTTTAACAACCTAGGCCAGCACTTCTCAAACTATCTGAAAGAAAATGCCAGGGTTTTTCAGTCCTCTCAGTCTAGCTCAGGTCAACACTTTAGAAAATGATGAAAACATCACAGAAAAACTAAAGTGAAAGACAAAATTCCAGCCCAAATTTTATCTTGACATTCTGACATTATTACATTTTTAAGCATAGTTTTTAAACTGTGCTGCTTTTTATTTTTTATTATTTTATTGACATTATTACATTTTTAATAAACATGACCAGAACAAAGATAATAGGGAAAATAAAATAATTATAAAATGAAACATGCTATTTTAAAGATTATATATAGACAAATATTATATAAGATTACAATTACCCTCACAAATCATTGTTGTTTGGCAATTGAAATTGTGGGGTGGTTCATCTGGGCTACATATTCTTTGATACCACTTCCCACTGGAGGTTATGCTACTTTCTGTGACCACGTAACTGACCACGTGGTTAGTAACATCAAGTCACATTATTTCTGAGCCTGGATCTCAAAAACTGAAAAATTCTACTTCCTATTTCTTAGAACATTTACTCTTGGAACTGCAAGCCATTGTATCAGGAGCAGAAAGCTGACCCACAGTAGGGGAGACCACAAGGGAGACCTGGGCCATCTACAACTCAGCCCACATTTCTGTTCTCCTCTGCAAGGCTCCTGGCATGTGAGCAGAGCACTGTGCTCTCTCCATTGGCCACCACTCAAATAGTACCTAGTTAACCCCTGTTAATTCAAGAAAAATCAGAATTGGCCAACTGAGCCATGCTTGGTTTTCTAACAAAATTACAAAATACAATAAAATAGTTCTTGTATTTAAACTACTAAATCTTGGGGGAATTTTATTACACAGCAATAGACACCAAAACAAAAACATTTAAAGTTTCTAACATGGAAAATCAGTCACATTGAATGACCCAGATTGAATGGACTGCCATTAGTCACAGACCACAAAGTAAGATCAAACTGCCTCTAGTTTGGCGTTGATAATATGCAAAGCAGATAAATCAGTCCACATGATTTTTTTTTTTTTTTTTTTAGGAATGGAAGACTAGAACTTTCAAAGATTTCAGTAAAATTTTAATGTCTGCTTTTATTTCTACCCCAAGTAAAGCAAAAAAGGATGCCTTTCCAAATTTATTTGCTAGCTGGACGTGGTGCCACACACCTATAATCCAAGCGCTGGGAGGCAAGAGGACAGGTATAGTTTGAGTTCACGGGTTCGAGACTACCCTGGGCAGCATAACAAGACCTGGTTCTTGAGAAAGCAGCTGGGTCCATGGCGGATGCCTGTAATCCCAGCTACCTGGGAGGCTGAGGCTGGGGATCACTTGAGTCCGTGGGATCAGGTCTACCCCAGACAACATAGCGAGACCTAGTCTCAAAAAATAAAAATTATTTGAAACCTTTTATCAAAATAGAGTAAGAAAATTTTATCCTATAAGTGTATATAATTCAACAAAGTTGATGTTACTTTCATAATTGTTTATATAAGACTGTGACTTCTATCTTGCTAACAGACTCCTTGCTAATCTTGATGGACTCGTTAGTCACATTGGCGGGAGTGGGAAGCTATTATGGTTAGGAACAGATTCATATATTGAGGGTGGACACTGACCACCAGTGAAGCAGTGAGGTCTTCAGTCCTACATCCCTAAGAGAACTGAACCCTACCAACAACCATTAAGTTAGCTAGGAAACAGATGAACCCTTCCCTAACTCAGCCTTCAAGAGAAACCCTAGCCTAAGGCTCAACTTTGATTACAACCTTATGAGAAATCCTAAAGCAGATTCCAGCTAAACTATAACTGATCCACAAAAATGGTGAGAAAATAATCTTACGTTAGATTATTAAGGTGATGGCAATTCGTTAGGTAGCAGCAAATAACTAATACAGATTTTGGTTCCTGGAAGTGGGGTATGATCAAAACAAATAATTTTGTTGTAGAGGTAGCTTTGGAACCAAGGACTGAACAGAAGTGGAGAAACTTTTGAGCGGTATAATGGAAAAAAGTCTAAATATACTAGTCTGTAGATATCTGGATTCTGCCAGTGAGAGCTTTAAAGGAAGTAAGGGAATCATTGTTAGAAGCTGGGGAAAGGGATCCTTGTATAGTGGTAAAAAGTTTAGCAAAGTTGTTATCTGTGGTTACATACACCAGCATAATATGTTCCTGACAAATTTGGTCATCAAGTGAAAGAGATCTCCAAGAAAGGGACTGAAGATGTTGCCTGGTTGCTTCTACTCATACTGAAATTTGAGAAAAGAGAAGTCGACAGGAAGATGTTCTCAAGACACTTTGTTTTTGTTTCCCACTAGACATGCAAACTTTATTCATTGGTTTCCCTTCCTTGAGTGGAAAATTAGTCAGGTCCTCCGACTTTCCAGCTCATTTTGGGGGAGCAAGAGTCTTGTGATCCCTTTAAATCATGTATACCATCTTTGTGTCAGAAATCAGTTTACTCAGTCCAACATATCAGTCACTTGGGTAACAAGGTTTTCTCTTATTTCATCGCCTTCTGCAGGGAAGGATGTGGGTGGTCTCTGCTTTGTGACCATCTATACTCACCTCCAATGGTTGTTGTTTGGGCTCACCTCCTCCCTTTACACCCCAGACATGAATGTGCTAGGAAGCAAACCAACCAATAATTTTTATTCAGACAGCGGTTACTTTCCTCAGTCTAGTAAATGTTAAATTGAACATCCTAATGTTGGGGACTTTGAGTTCTTGAGATTTCCATTCCATTAGGGGTTCCTATCCCACCTCTCTCCTGTAAACTCCTTGGTTCAAGAAAATGCATCACTATTGTAAGTGGCCCCTTGAAACTTCTTTCTCTGCCTTGCAGAACAGAGGTAAGCAAGGTAGATTTTGCATGTTTGGATGAAACATAAACCTCAAGATCCATCACGTGCACAGGACTTTAAATGGGCAAGTCATTATTAAATGACTTGATAGTTCTTGAGATTCTAATATAATTTTTCTTCATTGCCTTATTAATAGGATGAATTATATGAATACATTTTAGATCACTTTCTACAAGGTAAAACTGTTTCATAACTTTGTGTTTTTAAATTAAACCAGAAATAGTTTATCTGTGTCACTGCTTGTTGTGAAGAATCATCCTCTCTATATTTTTCAATGTGATTAGTTTTCTGTTTTCTGATTCACTCATTTCTGGTTTTATTTCCTTTAGCTTCACCTTTCTGCTTTATTTAGATGCTTTGCTGATATGTCTCTTCAACTTCTTGACTAGAATATTCTTTTTATTCTTCCTTATTTAATAACAAATGTGCTTACTTTCTACTTTCTGAAACTGATGGAGGTTTTCTTTGTGACATGAGAGTATTATTTATTGTTACATGGGTGTATGAATAAAAGTATAGAATATTTAATATAGGTATATATGCTGCTGGTCTATCCCTTGCTAGTGATCTACCTTATGAATTCATGCTTTTAATTTTTATTTTTAAAAAATTCAAAACTGCAGAAATTTTTCAAGAATAGAATTAATAAACTCCCACACACTCTTCACCAACTACTAATACTTTGCCATTTTACGTGGGTTTATGTAAAAAATCTGAAAGTAAAATGCAGTTATACTTTCACCCCTAGATTCTTCAGTACTTGTCTCCTCAGAACAAGAACCATCTAATAAAACCACAGAGCAAGTATTAAATTCAAGACATCAAGCTGAGTGTGGTGGCGCACGCCTGTAGTCCAAGTGCTGGAAGGCAAGATGCCTGGGATCACTTGAGTTTGAGGGTTCGAGACTAACCCAAGCAACATAGCAAGAACCAGTCTCAAAAAAAAAAAAAAAAAAAAAAAAAAAAAAAGCAGCTGGGCACGGTAGTGCATACCTGTAATCCAGCTATCTAGGAGGCTGAGGCTGGGAATCAGGACTACCCCGTGTAACACAGCAAGACCTAGTCTAAAAAAATCACAGTCTTTTATTTTGTGTTCAAATTATTCCAAATGTCCTATAGTTGCATAATTTGATGCATTTCAGGGAGAAAAAGAAAAAAGAAAGAAATGTCATTGCTCAGAAGAGTCAAGACCATGCACAGATCTCTATTGTCCAGATCTTGGTCTCTAAATACCATTGCCCACTAAAAGGAACAGGGTTTATTATGGAAATAATCAATTCCAAGGAAATTGTGAATTGAATCTGGAATAACCTGTTGTGCTAGAAAAAAGTGCTTAAAAAATAAGTCAGGATAATTAGGAGCCTGCTTAAGGAAGCATACACTGGGAGTATCTACAGCAATCTGTGCAGAAAAATGTAGTAGCTAGTTTATAGTCCTTCACTTAAATAAGAATCCATGAGTCCATATTAATTAACTTATTTTACCTTGGGAAAAGATAACCAGTCAAGTAATTTGAAACTGCTAGAGGAATGAGAATCTCCAAGAAAATCCCTCTAGGTAGTTGGCCTAAATTCTAGCACTGAGAAACCAAAGTTAATTTTTCTTTCTCCAGGGAAATTCTATTGAAAGTCTAAGATTGTGCACTCTCAGGTTGACCCACCACATCTCTGTAAGTGTTCTGCCTCTGTTCACTATGTTTTAGTTTTCTGTTCCTGTATAATGCATTGTCACTAACCTAGTTACTCACAGAAGACAAATTTAATCTGAATGTAGATCAGCTGAACCTCTGCTTAGAATCTCACCAGACTGACCCCAAGCTGTCAGGTGGGGCCATTATTCTCATTTGAAGCTCAGGATTCTCTTCCAAACACACTGATTGTTGGGAGAATTTAGTTCTTTTTAGCTGTAGGGTCAGGGATCCACCTCAATTTTCAGAGGCTCAAGGTTTCTAACCTTGTGGCCCCAATGAAATTCTCAGTTCTCAGTGAGGTTGTTATGGTCCTTCCTGGCCATCAGGGCAGCATCCATCTGATGTTTCATCCCCTTTCCAAGCACTCACCAGACCAGTCAGTCCTACACAGACCTAGTGAATGCAAAGTCAATTTATTAGTAACCCAATCACAGGAAAGACATCCCATTGTATTCACAGTCATGCTCACACTCAAGGGAGGGATCTCACAGGTGTATTAAGCAGAGGACCACCTTAGAATTCTGTCTACCAGAGTCAGAGGGAATGGGAGAGATTCAACCAGAAATTCAATCTCACTATGGATAATCCATCATATAAATAATCAAGGTATTTTATGTAAAAATTTTAAGAAAAAACAGCAATAACACCTGCAGTAATTTATCATAAGAATATAATTGAAAACTATACAGTAATATATGTATAGAATAGAGGCTGTGATGCTGGTTATAAAAGTGGAAAATTGTAACCAACTATCTATCAGCAGGGGACTAGTGAAATAAATGATGCAACATCTTTTTTAATGCCAGATCCATATTTACTGACATGGAAAGGCATCCTAGAGATTTAGTCAAGTGGAAAAGCAGCTTATAAAGCAGTGGATACAGAGTAACACCATTAGTTTTACTTATATATGTTTACTTATAGTTATGCATTTTAAAATTGGGAAATATATGTACCAAACTATTAATAATTATAATCATGGTAGGGTGGGATTACAGAGACTTTTTTACCTTTTATGTTATGTATATTGAAGTTATTTTCAACAAGCACTTAATTTTCTTATAACCAGTAGCAAAAAATTAAGCTATGTCTGCTTTGAGAAAAAGAGTAGGGAATCTCAGGGGAAGAAATTGTTTTATCTTTTGATCACTAAAGTTACAATTCAACCTTTTGTTTCTTCTTAAACTTTTCATACCACCTAGTCAAGCAATACTAAATTGAAATTCCTCTAAGAAAAAAAATTTGAGTTCTTACTGATGAGTGACAAGTCCCTGAAATACATCAAATGTTTGCAACTATAGGACATTTGGAATAATTTGAACATAAAATAAAAGACCATAATATATATGTCTAGAACAATACGGTGATAATCACAAGCTAGACGAAAATCATTTATGTACTACAAATGCATTACTTGCTTATCAGTTCTGATTCATTTACTTTTGAAATTTGCTTATCCCTTCTGTTAAAACATTGCTAAAACTATCAGCCGGTTCATCTTTAAGAAAATGCACACTGGCTCTCGTGTCATATTGATTTCTCAATGTGTCATTACGGTTAAGTTATTCTACACCAAACAATGCTAATACTCTGAAATAATAATAGATTTCAGCCTTGCTAGAGTATTAGCTTCCAACATGTGGCTGTCTTTGCATGTTAAGAATTAATACACCTTGTGAGGAGTTTCCCATCTCTGACATGGGCTACATGCTTCTCAATCATCCCTGTTTCATCCAAGGAATTTTGCAGAGTAGTCATATTTTGGAAACATCAAATAAAAAAATAGATGGTCCTCATGCACATAACAGCTCTGAGAACTATAAGCAACATAACATTCAGATTGGAAAAACCATAGCTGTCCATCAGGAACCTCTTAAGAGGAAGCCAGACTAGTACAATGCTGCAAGCAATGCACTGGGAATGCCTTGGAAATCATCCAGTCTGGGTCATTATATAAATCACCACTTATAGATAATCTCAGCTTCCTCTGTGAGGAGGCACCATACTTGACTTCACCAACATGTTGGAATCCTTTCTCAGGGGATCAGGGGACACAAACCCAGCTTAGCAGCGGTAGCCTACAAGTTGTCCTTGACAGTTCAGTTTGCCATTCAGCCAGACAGTAAAATAACAATAGCTCCAGGGCACCATCTGTTCCACCCAGGTGTGTGTGTTCTGTGGCTCTCCTCACTCACCGAATATGATGGGGGTGGGGAGGTTAGTGCCTCAATTTCTGTTTGGTTTCCATTGTTGAAAATGCCTTCTGAGTGACTCGCTGGTATGATTTTGTACCAGGTACTTACATGGCATTATGTGTCATTTCAGAATATGGGCACATGGATGGCTCTGTATGTTTGTACTTGGAACAAGCACAGCATTCTCACAGAAGTAACTAGTCCAAGTAAATTCGAACTGCTCCTCTTGAAAAGACCTCTGCTTAAATCCAGACTCTTCTGAAAGACTTTTCTTTGGATGCTATTATTCTTTGGAAAGATTTCCACCTGAGTTAGAAAACAGGCAATAGGCATGCAATGAACAGCTGGTCAACTTCAGGAACCATTTGAAAAGTCAACCTGTCTCCAAGCTTCTCAAACTGGCTTTGAAAAAAAAAACAAAAACAAAAAAGCGTGCCCTGCAACAAGGAGGCATAAATTCCATAAAACATGCATAGATCCTGCTTTCAAAATGGCAAAGACAGGCATTTCAACAATGATAGAGTTATTAAAGAAAGGTGCCCAACCTAACATTCCAGGTGGAAAAGATAATGAAAATCAGAGTTTAAAGTATATAAAAAATAAACCTTTGGGTTTTAGTTAGCTAGTATGTTCTGAAGCAACCAGTGGACCAAATGGTCATTTCAAAATTCCACAGATGTCTAATGTTTTATCATAAAACTTACATGAATTTTACCCTCTACCCCATAATATATTAAAATTTTTCACAAGAAAAAATGTTAAGAAAATTTTAGCCTAAAGAGAAAGTGGGTATTCTTTATGTTTTGTTGCCTAACAGGCAAGATGCTATATTTATATACATCTTTGGACTTTGGAAAGCTGACCTCTCAAAAAGACACCTGGCACTTGGTATCAGATTTGGCATTTGTACAAGTTCTCTTCTCAGTTTTGGTGCTGTTATGTTTTGAGGATTCGATTTTACTCACATATCTTACACTAAAATAATCCCCCAGGAAAATACACACGTGTATATCACCTGCACTTATATACACACCGTACTGAACAACACAATGGATATATGTATTAGTTGAAAAGCCTGCCAGTAAATGACATTAGAGAGTAGCCTTTTAGTTAAGAATAAGTGAACTTGAGCCAAACAAGCTGTATTGATTTCAGATCACATCTAATTATGAATTGCCACTATCCTGTCTCTTTTTGTTGTCATTCCCTTCCCCTCTTGGCATTTTTTTTTTCTGGTACCTCCTATCTAGTATGATTCTTTCTGTAATGTTTTTTGAAGTTCCCTGCTTTCAAGTAAATCCCTCTCCTTCAGAGCTCCAACTATTACTGACATTTTATAGGTGAGCCTGATCCTGCTCACCTTGTATCCACCCCATGTTCCTTGGGTCATGATTGAAGATGTTTCTCTTCACCTGGACTTAAAGTTGATGGAGTATCGGCCCACTGTCACCATCCTGCAGTCTTCTTTTGAGAGAACTCAAGAAGTGATATTGAAAAGGAAGAGACTGGCCAGGTGATGTAGAACGATGTTAACAATGACCCTCCTCTCCTATGACTCTATTAGTCTGCTGTGGTTAAAAAGTACTGGCCTAGCAAGGAAGAGGGGAGCATGTCACTGGTTATGGGAGAGAACAGTGGAAGGAAGAGAAGAAAGTTTGTCTCAGATTTTATGAAGATATACTGGAAACCTTGAAGATTTAATTATCTACCTCGCTGGGGATCCATTTCCTATGGATCGTATAATTGACTAGTGGATGCATACACAGTATCTTAGACTGGCAGTATGTATAAAAATGTTACAGTAAGCCACTTAGCCTAGAAATTCTTCTTTTGGAGAACTGCACTAAATAATTACTCCCCTTAGTTCCAAATATTGGTATAGTCAAGGGAGCATTTCTGCACAGTATTTAATATAATAAAAATTTGGAAACAACTTGATGTCCATTGTCAGGACATAAGCTAAATAAACTGTAATTCTCTGGTAGTATTATGAATATTAAGAATAATGAAGGAGAAACATGAAAAGATCTCCAAAATACATTGATAAGTAAAAAAAAAAAAAAGGCAGAGTAGTACATATTGTATATATGGTATATTGTGTGTATATATATGTACATAATATACATATAGTAGATCTGATCATATATGCATTGTGTGCATAAATATTGACCCAGAGCTATTTTTCATGCACATCAGAAAGGTCATTCTCTTAAAAACATGTCACCTAGTGAGGAAAATGTCATCATAAATTTTAAAACCAAGTACAATTCAGAAATCCCTTTCTGGAAACATCTGCAGAAGGCAAAAATTTGAAGGAAAACATAAACAGATAGGACTACATCAAACTAAAAGGCTTCTGTACAGCAAAAAAGATGACAGAAAAAAATAAACAAATGGGAAAAAATTTGCCCTCCGAAAGAGTGATAAGGGTTTAATAATACAGATCCACAAGGAACTCACACAACTAAACAAAAACAAAACAAGAAGCCCAATCAAAAAATGGGGAGAAGAATTAAAAAGACACTTCTCCAAAGAGGAAATACAAATGACCAACAGGCACATGAAAAAGTGCTCAATGACACTAGCAATCAGAGAAATGCAAGTCAAAACCACAATAACTTATTTCTGCTAATATGAGTCTTCCTAGTTCCATCCATGTTGCTGCAAAATGACATGTTTGTCCTCCTTGATTGATGCGTAGTATTCCATTGTGTATATGTACATTTTTTTTAGCCAATCATCTGTTTTGGGGCATTTGGTTTGTTTCCAAATCTTGGTAATTGTAAACAGAGCTGCAATGAACAGGCGTGTACAGGTATCCTTTTGAATTAATGTTTTCATGTCCTCTGGGTAGATTCCCAGTAGTGGGAAAAAGAGAAATACAGGATGGTCTCACTTATATGATGGATATAGGGAAAAACAAATGAACAAGAGAAAATAAAAACAACCAATGGGACTGTACAATGGAATGAAAGAAGAGGGGAAAGAAGGTGGGGGAGGTGAAGAGCACAAAAGATCAGGATGGTTAACAGGTGTTAGTGAAGTGGAAAAGACCCAGGGTACACAAAAATGCAATAGTGTAATATAAATATAAATATACATATATGTGCAAATTTTAAAAATTTAAATTAAATTTAAAAAAAGAATAACCATCACAAAGATAGTTGACATTCTCTGTGGATATCTCTTCTATCCTATTCCTCATTATACATTCCCAGAAATAATAATTAGTACACTGGATCTGATGTTTGCCATGCCAGTGGTATTTGAAACTTTTAAATCACACATCAGTAAATAATATATTATTTTGCATGGTTAAAATTTTGTAATTATGGTATTGTAATATGTATACCTATCTATGTAACTTGTTTTCTTTCCACAAAATTTTTTAAATTATTTTTAAAAATAAAATAAAAATTAAAAAACCATAATGAGATACCACCTTACACCAGTAAGAACGGCCCACATCAAAAAAACAGGCAACAAGTGCTGGCGTGAATGTGGAGAAAAAGGAACACTCTTACACTGCTGGTGGGAATGTAAACTGGTCCAGTTACTATGGAAAGCAGTATGGAGGACCCTCACACTAACGAAAACGGAACTACCATTTGACCCAGCAATTGCTCTTCTGGGAATCTACCCAAAGGAGACCTCAATGTGGGTACAAAAGGACACCTGTGCTTGGATGTTCATTGCAGCACTGTTTATAATTGCAAGGTCATGGAAACAACCCAAATGTCCCAAAACAGATGAATGGATGAAGAAGATGTGGTACATATACACAATGGAGTATTACTCATCAATTAAAAATGACAAATTTGATGAATTTATGGAAACCTAGATATACCTAGAAGAAATCATACTAGCAGAAACGAGTCAGAAAGAAAAAGACAGAAACCAAATGGTTTCGCTAATATATGGACAACCAAATGAAAGTACTGGTAGGGACCAGCTGGAGCGGTCGGGGAGGGAAGGTGGTGGGTGACCCCAGGGATTAAAATAATGTGAAATATATATATATATATATATATATTATTCGATTTAAAAAATAAAATAAAAATTTAAAACCAAAAAGGAACTTTAGTAAAAAATGTGCTTTCTCTGAGTTCATCTGAGAAATGATGTCTAAGTGATAGCTACGGCTTCAATTTTAATTGATTGAAACTGAAAAAATCAGCACTCCAACCTATTTTTAACAAGCCACCTCTTAAAGACAGATGAAAGTCCATTAATGAAACAGATTTGCTCAGATGGAGATAATCTCCTCCCACTCCAAGACAGCTTTCAAGATTTAGAGCATAGTCTAAGGGTCCACACCTTTTCTTTTTTTTTGGTCTCCTAAAATTGTACATTATTTCCAGAAATGGTAAGGTACTAGACCATCTAGAATATGTCTTAAAATGCTCAAGTATGTTAAGTATGTTTAGTACAGTACAGTCACTGGGAAAAATCTGAACAAATACATTCTAAAAATACTAGAGCCTGGCACAGTGGCGTGTGCCTGTAAGCACCAGCTTATGGAGCGCGGCTGGGACTGGGGATCATGGTTCGAGACCCGGCCGGGGCAACATAGCGAGACCTAGTCCCCCCAAAAAATTAGCTGGGCATGGTGGCACGTGCCTGTAATCTCAGCTACCTGGGAAGCTGAGACTGGGGATTGCTTGAGTCCGTGGTACCCCGGGCAGCGTGAGCCTGAGGTTCCGCGGGCAAAAATAGTGGGACTTAGTCTCGAAAAAGAAAGAAAGGAAAGAAAAAGAAGGAAGGAAGGAAGGAAGGAAGGAAGGAAGGAAGGAAGGAAGGAAGGAAGGAAGGAAGGAAGGAAGGAAGGA
>PVHY01009497.1:0-56175 GCA_004024945.1 Uropsilus gracilis
AAAAAAAAATTAAAAAATGTCTCTCTCAGTTTTTAAGCATATAATAGCTGGCAAAGGTATTAAGGTGTCAGAAGACACATTAAAAAATTTCTTTAAGTTTGTTAAAAAAGTTAGCCCTTGGTTTTTGAAAGATGGAGGTTTTACTTTGTCAAATTGGAAAAAAGTAAAACGTGAAATGAAACTTTATGCCCAGGAACATGGTAAAAGTGTATTGCCTTCTTGTGCCTATCCATTGTGGTTGCAAATAAAAAAAATTTAAAAAAAATTTACAGATTTTAAAGGTCTGGTCCATAAAACTGCTTCTGAGGAGAACGAGCAGAAACCTAAACCAGTTAATATTCCAAAAAATGCGTGTAATTCTAATTCAACAAAAAATAGTCAGGATACTGTGTGTGTCACTTCCAGTAATTTAGAGAAATGGAATTTAGATGATAAAACAGTAAAAAGTCAATTGCCTGAGGATCAAAATCCTCATCCTCCAAAATTTGCTTTTCCTAAACCAAGTCTCCCTAAACCTAAAAATCAATATAAAAATCCATTGCAACCAGTAGGCTTTAATGCAGCTCTGGCAAAGGCTAAAAAGGAAAAAAAATCTTTCTTTCTTCTACCCAGTAGCTAAAAAAACAGATGAGAACTCCCCTATTTGGGAGCCTTTACCTTTAAAAATTCTCAAAAAGCTACAAACAGCCTTAAAAACGTTTAGTGCTTCTGCTCCCTATACTATCCAGGTATTGAACATGATAACATCTCATTGGCTAACACCACATAACTAGCATCAAACAGCTAAAGCCACCTTAAGCCCCGGAGACTATGTTCTCTAAAGAACTAAATATGAGCATTTGTCTAAACAAACAGTAACTAAGTTTTCACAAAAAAAAAAAAAAAAAAAAAAAAAAAAAAAAAAAAAAAAAAAAAAAAAAAAAAAAAAAAAAAAAAAAAAGGGTCCCAAACCACACATAGATATGCTTTTGGGAACAAAAGATTACACTGTCCCAAATTCACAAGTCTCTATTCCACATAAAACCCTAAAAGCAATTACTCAAAATGCAATCATAGCATAAAAAAACCTCCAAAAATTAAAGGCAGTACACTCTCAAAAATTAGGCAATCCAATAAAAAAACATATCAAAATTTTCTTTCTCAATTAAAAAAAGCAATACACAAAATGGTGCCTCCATCTGAGGCAACAAACATACTTCTAAAACAACTAGCATAAAAAAATGCTAATCCTTTGTACCAAAATTTAATTCAGCCTATACGTAAGACTAATACTGTTCAGGACTATGTTAGGGTATGCTTAGACGCTTCCCCTGTAGTAGTCCAGGGGATGGCATATGCAACAGCAATAAAAAAACAAAAACTCAGCATGTTAGAAATGTTTAGTAGTATCTAATGATAATCTATTTTCTCTTAAGATATTAATTTCTGCCTTTAACGATATTGTCCTCACGCGCTCAATGATATTGTCCTCACGCGCTCAATGATAATTGCCCTCACCATGATAATTACCCTCACGCGGTCAGTCCTCACTCACTGAGATAATGTACTCACTACTAATTAAAAGCCCCTCCTCATGGGATGTTAAAGTAACTCGTTTAACAATATAAAAAGCGGCCTAAAAATCTAAATAAACCAGCAAATTTCATTGCTCACTAAAACCGTGTCTGTGATCATCATTCGCCTGCCTGAGTTTTCCTGTCTGCCTAAAGCCTGAACTTAGCGATCTTTCTTACACAGCCGGTCCGTAGCAGAAATGATCTTTCAACTTTGAATTATACTGCCCAAATAAATTATCTTTCAGACAGACATGAAGAGAAAATAAAAATACTTCTATACAAAGAAAAACAGAAAAAATTTTGCTACCAAGATATACTACAGGAAATTCTACAGGCAAAAAAATAAAAAAACAAAACAAAACAAAACTATATACATATATAAAGATATATATATATATATATATAAAGATAACAAAAGGACGAAAGCTTCAATAAAGAAAGAAAAAAATATTTAAATGTGCACAAGAAAGTTAAATGTAATAGATCATACTTGTTGAATTTATTAAATCACACTTTATTGCTCAAACAAAAACTACAATGTCACAACTATTAGACAAAAAGCAAGCAAATATATAAAGTAACCGACTTACACTATCCACAACAATACCAAACTGTTATTTGTAGAACACTATTCAAATGAAAGCAAAATATATTTATATATATATATTTCAACTTCAGTTGATGAAGTCATATGCAATAAGCAAATCTTAAAACATTTAGAAAAATTTAAGTCATGAAGAATATGCTATCTGATTCCAACGAAATCAAACTAGATGGAAATAATGGAAAGATAACTGAAGAAATGGTAAACAATTAAAAATCATATTACAAATTTATAAATAATACATGAATCAAACAGAAATTTCAAAGGATATTAGATACATATAGGACTACATTGATTTTTAATTGAAAAGTTAAAATCTCTGAAACAACTAAGTAGTAGTGGGAAAAGGTTGGTAAGTATGAATCTACATTAGAAAAGAGGAAAGTCATACTATTTCAGACTTCAAATTACACTACAAACCCATAGTAATTAAAATAGCATGGTGCTGGTACAAAAAAAATCAGACCAATGGAACAGAATTGAGTGTCCTGAAATAAAACCACACATACAGAATCAACTAATCTTTGACAAATGAGTGAAAAACTTACATTGGAAAAAGGATAGCCTCTTCAACAAATGGTGCAGGGAATACTGGACCAAGACTTGCAAAAAAAATGAACCAAGACAACTCCCTCACACCATGTACAAAAACCAACTCAAAATGGATAAAAGACTTGGATGTAAGATCTGAAACCATAAAACTTGGGCAAAACCCTTCATGAATTACACTTCAGAAATCCACTTCTGGACATATCAACAGCTGGCAAAACAATGAAGGAAAATATAAACAGCTGGGACTACATCAAGCTGAAAAGGTCTGTACAGCAAAAGAGACAATAAACAAAATAAAAAGAAACCCAACCAAATGGGAAAAAATTTTGCCTGCCTCACAAGTTATAAGTGTTTGATAACAAAGTTCCACAAGGAACTCACACAACTTAGCAAAAACAAAACAAGAAATCCAGTCAAAGTATGGGGAGAAGACATTTTTCTAAAGTATCTAAAAGTACACATCTCCAAAGAGGAAATACAAATGGCCAACAAGGCACATGAAAATTTGCTCAATGTCTCTAGCAATCAGAGAAATGCAAATTCAAACCACAATGAGATACCACCTTACACTGGTAATAATGGCCCACATCAAAACGACCCAAAGGAGACCTCAATGTGGGTACAAAGGGACATATGTGCTCAGCTGTTTACTCAGTATTATTTATAATTGCAAGGACATGGAAACAACCCAAATATCCCAAAACAGATGACTGAATGAAAAGATGTGGTACATATACATGATGGAATATTACCCATCAATTAAAAATAACAAATTTGATAATTTTATGATAACATGGATGTACTTAAAGAAATCATATTAACAGAAACAAGTAAGAAAGAAAAAGACAGAAACCAAATGGTTTCACTAATGTATGGGACATAGGAAAAATAAACAAAAGACATGAGGAAAAGTCAAAACAAGATAACAACCACACTGAAGTTCACAGCTGGGGGAAGGGAATGGTGGAAAGGGTGGGAATGGTCAGGAGGGAAGGTGGTGGGAGAACCCTGGGGATTATAAAGATGTGAAATTTATATATAAATCAATTATATAAATATTAAAAAAGTGGCCCACATCAAAAAATAACAGGCAACAACAGGTGCTAGCATAAACACAGAGAGAAAGGAACACTCTTACACTGCTGGTAGAAATGTAAACTGGTCCAGCCATATGCAAAGCTATGTGGAGGACCTTCAAACTAATGAAAATGGAACTACCATTTGACCCAGCAATCGTTCTTCTAGGAATCTACTCAAAGGAGACCTCAATGCTTATACAAAGGACACCTGTACTTAGATGTTTATTGCAGCACTATTTATAATTGCAAGGACATGGAAACAACCCAAATGAACCAAAACAGATGAATGGATGAAAAAGACTTAGTATGTATACACAATGGAATACTACTCATCAATTAAAAATAACAAATTTATGAATTTATGATAACATGGATATACCTAGAAGAAATCATACTAGCAGAAATAAGTCAGAAAGAAAAAGACAGAAACCAAATGGTTTCACTAATGTATGGTATATAGGAAAAATAAGCAATAGGCCAGAAGGAAAAATCAAAATAAGTCAACAACCAAACTAAAGTAAACAACTAGGGGTGGGGGAACATGTGGAAGTGGTCAGGGAGGGTAGGTGGTGGATGAACCCTGGAGAATGAAAAGATGTGAAATATATATATATATACACACACACACACACACACACACACACACACACACTATTTTTAAAAAATGAAACGAGTTAATAGCAATATAGACATCCAAAATGGAATTTTACTTGTGATAAAAAAGAAAATTGTATAATGATAAAGAACAAATTCCACCAAAAGATATAGCAATTGTAAACATATACTGGATGACTCTGTAAAGACTTTTAATATGAAATAAAAACAGATAAAAATAAAATAATAGGCAAATCTAAAATTATAGTTGAAAATTTCAAAGATCATCTCTCCGCAATCAAATCATTGAACCAAAATTCTGCAGCAATATTATATTGTATGACCTAAAATTTCAAATGTTATTTCAGCATTTCTGAGGAGGAACCCAAGAGTCTTGTTACAAGTTGTCTTGCTACTAGACCTCAACTCCATCCAACAAGAAATTCTTCTCATGGGGCCATTTCTTCCTAAACTAGATCAACTGGACCCCACCTGGTCTTAAACCATTTGGGTTTGCCAGTGTACAAAACTATTCAAACAAGTGGAACACAGGAATTATAAGGAACATCTGTCTCTAAACAATCTGCTTCCCACAGGACTAGTGTTCATTTTCTTGTTGAGTCCAGCCACCATGGGCCCAATGTGATGTGCAATATCCTCCTCCCCAGTGTGAATATAGTTATACATAAACTGGGACTGATCTCATTTGTCTGGCATCAGATGGCATGTTTGGGAAATCCTAGGTTATTTAGGACAGGGTGGCCCCCCCCTTCACCAACAGAGTGTCCAGAAAGTCAGAACTGATATAGATGTCTGAATCACTGTCAACGAACTTGTCATTTATGAAGTATTTCACTCAACCACCGTAGGAAACGCATTCTTTATAAGCGTCTATCTGTGGAGCATTTACTAAAATCAACAGTATTCTTGTTTTTGCAAATAAATTTTTAAAAGGTTCAAATACTGCAGATTATTTTATTCCCCAAAAACATCTGGGAACTTTCTCAAGTCAGGAAATTAGTACTAAAATTCTTTTAGAAAACCCCACACCCTGAAAATCATTTTCTAAGAAAGACTTCACATAGGTGAGCCACAAGTTTATCATACACTGTGTAGCATTCTGTTATGAAGTTAAACACACACACACACACACACACACACATACACACACACAAAAGCAAAACCTTAAAACTTAGACTAATCTTTCCAAGTTTGTTTGAAATGGCTCATGCAGTAATGTTCTCCCTTTAATATAATCATAGTAATCTTTCTCCACCCACTTATCTAGAGTAGTACATGAACTTAGAGACAGCCTATTTCTAACACTAACATGTAAGAATTAGACAGTATCATATATTTCCCACAAAAACACAATCTTAGGGAAAAGTAAAATCCATAAATATATTCAGTATGGAATCTTCTGCAGCATGGATGGATTGCAGGTAGTTCTAACCCAAAGTCCCAAAAGATTAACCTCTTGACTCTTTTGTAGCTCACTGCTAGTTAAGTGCCAGGGTAAATGGAAGTAAGATTAATGAAAAAACTTGTAGTCACTTTACATAGTGAGGCACCTGAATTTCAGGGCAAGATTGGAATCTTGGTTAAAATACTTTTTGTAGGACCTTAAGTTTTAATCTCTCTTCCCTGTTTCTTTTATTTTTTAATGAACATAAGTAAACAATGCCTAGCTCATAGTTTTTTGCATGGGTGAAATGAGTTAAATACTATAATTACAACAATAAGCCCTGCATAATTATTACTATCTATTAATAGAATCCTTCAAAATATAACAACAAAAAGATGCAAAAGGCAATATGAAGTTTGCACCAGACTTAGAATCTCAAAGAGAAGTCATGACCAGTGGTAAACAGCCTTGTATTTGAAGGGATGCCCAAGACAAGAGAACACCTCTCTTTCTCCACCTGTAACTTCAACTACTTCTCCCAAGTGTAAAACTTCTAATATCCTAGATAAAGTTCTGATCATTGTCAGAGGCTTCGGTTCAATGTACACATTTTTTTTTTTATCAATTCCTCTACATACCAGCTGGAAGTATCAGGAATTGAACCTGTAGCATGGCCATCCCACTCTTCTATATCACAGATACCACACTGATTACATGAGTTTCATTTCAGTGGATAGTCTTTCTAATTTGTCTCCATCCCACAGACCAGGAATCAGGGTTAAGTTACAGGGCATCTGTCTTCACTTGCCATGTGCAATTGGTATTATTAGTTCTGGGCCGAAAATATCTTATTAACGTACCCCTATATTTTCCTGTGCTTTCTCCAGCAGAACCTCAAAAATTGACCTGACATAGCTACTCACAGAATCATCTTGGACAAGCCAACACCCCCTCACTTTCCTAGCCTTCAGAGAGAATGAAAAAGGATCCAGGTTTAGTCATAAGACATACCTGCCTATGAGGAGAAGAATGTGAAGAAGCTGGACCAGGAAGAAATCTAGACTAGACAGAAGATGGTTTAATGACTTGTATATGAAAGATTTTAACAGATATTCAGGAGACAGACCACAGTCCTGCAGTGATATAAACATCTTAGGAAAAGGAGGTAAATCTGAAGATGAGGCTGGCAGTTTCAGTGGCTATACCACTGAAAGGCTGTGTGCCTCGCTTAGGCTTGTAAATTGTCTTAAAGAAACTATGAAATTATATACAGAGCTATACTGAGAGATTTTTGTACGTACACTTTTTAAAACTCACCCAATGGTGTGTCAGGTGAGATCTCATAAAACTGCAATAAAAAGCAGCTGTTACCTTAGGCCTCTCTATTTCCATGTTCATATTTGGCTCAAAGACCAAGGAGGACAACATTCTGGGACAGAGACTTTCTGGCATGTTGACACCTGGCTCCAACCAGGAAGTCAGCTAATGGAGAAATGAAAGGCAAGGAAGGAGCAAGAATCCAAACCTCCCTGAGTTCAAGTATAGTTCACTTGGAGTTTAGACTGAGAACTCAGAACATTTATTATCTTATCTGAGCAAGTTTATCTGCTTAAGAGTGATGAACTCATTTTTATGTTCTTGTCTTTGACTTACAGGCTTTTTATGAAAATTTAATAAAGGGTTCATAAATAAGTGCTTATCTCTATATCTACCAAAATCCAAGTTGTGTTGAGCTGTCAGTTACATTAAAAATTAATTTATATATTCATGAATAATAAAGTTAAAATAATACCCATGTAAGTAAAAAATATTAAAAGAAATATGTGCTGTTCTTGGCTGATAAATCTGGTACTCACACAAATTTTCAGTAAACAATTTATTTGCTGTTGTGTAAGCAAAGTAAAAGATTGTGCCAATATAAATTATGCTGTTTTCCCTTATAAATTAAAATCTGACAATACTAAAAGACATAAAATATCCCATCTTGCAGTTCTTTTAATTTCTAAGTTTATGACACTTCATAAACTTTATTTCAACATTTTTATGCATGTTTCACAATAGAATGTAGTGACAAAAAGTAATGATTTTTTTTCTACTCTACTTCTTAATCTAAGTTTCATGTCAGAATATCAGTGATGATGTAATAAGAACCACTGTGATGAAAATAGACCATTAATTTTAAGACTTACTGCTTTTCTAATGCAGCCATTTATTTAAAAAGTGAATAAATGTATATATTAACTTCTGAGTCTACTATATTGATGTATTTATGTAAATATTTATATTCTATTTTTGTTGTGCTTTTATTATTTGATCAATACTACTTAATTTCTAAGTATCTAAAGATTTTCCAGCTCTCTTTCTGATATTTATTCCTAGATTATTCTGCTGTGACCAAAGTCACATGGTTAAGACACAAGTGAGAAGGCAGATTGACATTCTGGCTTTATTAGCTTTATTTAGGGGTAATTGGTAATTAATTCCAGCTTAAAACATTGTGTTTATCTGCATACTATACGTTTTTACAGACCATGTGTGCTAAATCTTCACACAAGGGTGCATCATTCCTTCCATAATGTAGTAAATACTTTTGGAAATAGAAAATTTTCTTTCTGAAAGTCAAGTGGAAAACAATGAAGTATACTTTCTAAAATATAGATCTGATTGGTGTTACTGATTGCTCAGTCCTACTATTACAAGGGTCTACCATAATCCAGAATTATACATCAAAACTCTCTTCCATAGAGTTCTACTTAAAAAAAATCAAGAAATAAAAATGAAACAAGTAGAAAATAGAAGAACTGCAAATATATCTGTTGGCTATCACATGAAGTCCACATAATTTCTTTTTCTGATAATCTTATCCCAATTATTTTGTGGCTTTTATTTCATGGATCACATCAGTCCTTCCTTTGAAGATATTGCCATTATCTTTTGGCAAGGATTTTTTAAATTCTTTGCTATATCTATATACAATTTAACCCTTTATAAAAAAAAAACTAAATTTAAAATTTCTTTCCTAAGTCCCTTACCTGCACTCCAGTTCCCTCCCATCCATGAGGCTCCATGCCCTTTGCCTTTTCTCATGCTAGTTATTTTGATCTATGCTAGATAGACAAATGGTATACGAACAATAGAAGTAGATGACAGACGATAGATAGAAGAATGTTAGATGATAAATAGATGTTAGAGAGGGAAAAACAGAATAACTTTAATTTTCTTCTTTTGGACTCCAACAACTTTTGTTGTGGTGAAATACACAGAAAATTTAAATGTGACTGATAGAAAATGTTTTGTATATGAAGGAGAGAGAACTATGCAAAGAGCCTTTGTGGGCTATCTCTGAGCATTCATTATTGAATCAGTGATGAATGCTTTGGAATCTGAATGTGGTCAACTGGGTGGAATGACGTGGTGCTAATCTCCAAAGTGTCTTTTCAGCCAAACCCCAGTTTACTCATATACCTAATGAGGGAGGTATGCAGAGTATCACTATAAGAGCAATTAGATACCTTCCCCCACTCCGTAGCACTTGCTTATCAGTGTTTAATTGGTTGTAGTCAGCGTTCAGAGGCATAATCAAGACAGGACACATCTAGTATGGCACACTGAGACGCATGACAAAAGAGATGACAGCCATTGTTTGCATGACCTGACATATTTTATGTGAGTAATCTCACCCCTTCTTCCCTGTTTCTCCCCTAGATGAATTATGACATCATTGACATTTCACTTTATCAGATAAAGATGTCATTTCTTTATTATCTTGAAATAATGCTTTAACCAACTCCATTATTGGAAATAAGAAACTTTCATCACACATTTAAATGTTTGCTAATGCCCAAACATAGCACAACATGTTGACCTAGGACTTTCTTTATAGATTGCATGTAAAGTTTAACAAGAAATGAACTTCAATTCAAGTACCTGTTTGGGAGGAACCCTGGAGACAGAGGTTGAGCCTGTAATATGAAACACATGGAGTTATGTATAAATATGCAATCAGAAACCTCAGTATGTAACAGGAGAATCATATAAAGTTCAAACTTGAAAACATTTTCCTTTAGGAGTTTTTAGGATTTGATGTCTAGATATAATTTGTAGCCCATGTTCTTCATTCATGCAGTTTGTGTGTAATGGGATTAATTTCAATTAGAATAAGGAATTATAGTTGATAGCATCAAACTTAGAAATTACCCAAAGCACTGTTTTTTTTTAATAGAAAGTATTAGTGGCTCAAAAAATTCAATTCTTCCTTTATTACAGTGATAAATCAACTTATTAAAGAATGTGAATTTTGACATTATGATAATGCTCCCTCCATTCCTTTTTAAGTGAATGACTTATGTGATCTTGGAGGCATTCTGCTCTATATTATTTATAACAAGCATACAGGCAGCAATATTTTATTTGAAGGAGGTCACAGAACTTGTTGACTGTCTAGTGAGACATTGGCATTCTCTCCCCGGAAAAATAAACATGAACATGCACTCAGTTTTTCCTATCATTTCAGAGAGGTTGGGGGAGTTAAGAGTCACAAGTGAAGAAACTTTTATGAAGTTGTCACTTTACTTGTGCTATTCTGCCCTCTGAATGGAGCATAAGAAACTGGATGTAACAAAAACTATAAAAAGAAAAACAAACAAACAAACAAACAAACAAAAAACTTTGTCCCAAAAAATAGGAGCTGAGAAAAAATATTGCTTAAATTCTGGATTCTGGATCTAAAAGCTGAACAAATGATACAAACTAAGAAACAGATGGTTCACATATTTAGAAGATTCATCAAAACTTCCCATATTACTTGGTACATCATACAGTATGCTTTTAGTATCCTATTTCTGTTATTTAAGGATGATGTGACATCCTGATTCCCAAATAGAAAGGAGGTCCACTTGCTGGGCCAGAGAGATCTCTAATCTGGATGCATTTTGTTGGTGAGTGCAGCATTGTATCTCTGATCATATATAAACAGTTGCTTTAAACGTATGTTACTCTGTATGTGACTAACATTAAATACTAACTTTTCAGGTGCAGAGACAATCTGTCATGCTCATCATTTATTTATTCTGTCTTGAAAAATAGACCTGCTTGAATATGTGATATTTCAACACTTCCAACTCCTGGTTCATTTCTTTGCCCCAAGATGAAGCCAGGTATTACATTCATTAAAAAAACAAACCCAGAAGTTAGGCCACTCCTGCTAACAGTATCTCAGTCTCCTCATGCTATTTTCAGGTCCTACCTCTGGACCCATTTGTCCATTCTTTTTATTGTTTGGATATCTCTTATACAAGAGGTCCCAAACCAGTTCTTGGAGACTCTTAAACCTGGGTGTGAAATTGGCCCTTTAGTAACAGCTGTTAAAACTGGAAGTGCTTCCGGGCCGGGCACGGTGGCTCGTGCCTGTACGCTTCAACTTATGATGCAGCCGGGGCTAGGGATCGCGGTTCGAGTCCCTCCTGGGGCCCGTAGCGAGACCTAGTTCCAAAAAAATAGCTGGGCGTGGTGGCGCGCTCCTGTAATTCCAGTTACCTGGGAAGCTGAGGCTGGGGATTGCTTGAGTCTGTGGTACCCCAGGCAACGAGAGCCTGCGGTTCCACAGGCAAAATTAGCGAGACCTAGTCTGGGAAAACAAAACAAAACAGAAAACTGGCAGTGTTGCTTTAATTCTCAAAATTGTGGCATCATTTAAAATTACTTGAGTGTATAACTCACAGAGCCATTATGAAGACTAAATGAAATAATGTACTAGTTTATAAATAAAGCTTTTTGTTCAGGACAGACAATTCAGAATATAGTGTCAACCTACTATATCAGTGTCAACCTACTATAGTTATTAACTCTTCTTACCTGAGGTAATACACACTACTTCTTTTAAACTGGGGAAATCTTATGCTCTTATGATCTTGATTACATTATAACCTATTTTATGAAGACCCTGTGGACTTTATTAGAGAATGAATCGGATTTCTGTTATAGAGAAAAACTAACTTGGTGGTTGTTTGTTTACTCTTCTGGGTTGTGAACGAACTGGGATAGGACACTAATATCCCTCATCTCTGCATCCCCAGAAACCAGAACAATTCATTATTCAATTTTTATTGAACTTAAGGGGATGATCGGATTTATTTCTTCTTTCAAACATTCATCTTCTCAGAGGTCTTTGCTGACAATCATGCTATGGAACAAGTGACTACTGAGCAAATGGGTAACTGCTGTCTAATTCCTTGAAAAGAATCTTTTACCACCCCATTTTGAGATAAGGGCAAACAATAAATGTAACCTGACTTCCCTTGCATTAGGAATGTGTTAAATACTTTCAGAAAACTTGTGGAGAAATATTATGGTGTTTCTAATGAGTAGACAGTTTCACTTACTGTATATAATAAGTAGATAGCTCAACTCCTGCAAAATAATCTTCCATGAAGAGGAAGGTGGTTGGCTTGAGAGAAGTCGTAGGCTCTGTCATCACAAAAGAGTCTCAGCTACTATCCCATGGTAATCATATAGTGTTTTTTCTTTACTGTCATGGAAGAATCTGAGCTGTCAAGACCAGAGCACATGGTGCTCTGACATTTCTCTGATCAGGGAGAGACACCCTATGCATCTGGTTGGGAAACCCTGCCAGAGGAGCAGGAGTAGAGGTTTTATCTGTCTGTAATGCAATGGTTACCTTGGAGCCTCAGCATGGATGTCTAGCCTGGGACAGGTGAGCAAGTTAATCTCAGAGTGCTTGTTCCATCCCTGTTAACTACTTGATCTGGTAGTCAATGTCAAAGAGTTTTATCCAACTCAACATGCCCTCTCATCATTCAGCTATAGACTATGGGAAATTATAGATAATTAGGGTCTCATTTGAGTTTTCAGGGAGTACTGAACTCATTGCCAAATAAATGATGATTGAACATTCATTGATTGACACATTGAATCACACTTTCAAGAGAGAAGGTGGTTGAGGGTTATTTTTATTGAGACCTGAAGAATAAGCAGAGTTTTACACTACTACCTGGAATAGAGGCCTGAATAGATATCTTTGTATGGGAAGTGTACAGAGTGAGGTGTTCTTTTGCTTACAAGAAAAAAGTTACAAGAGTTATAGGCAGGTCTCCAGACTGTCAGAAGTGAGAATTCCAACCACAGTTCTGCAACGAGATTTTAGCAGTTCCTTACAGTGTTCCTGGAAATTGAATACCTTACCACCCCATGCAGGGCTGTGTGTAAAGGTGAAACTACAACCCTTCACACATAACAGACATTGGGCAGTCTCAATAATCAGCTGTTGTTACTTTAATAGACGTGCCCTCCTGAGTTCATCAGTTAATTTAGATCATCACTTCAGGCATGTTGGACCCTTTATCTTATGTCATGGAATGAACACGTTGAATCAGTCTCCATGTTTGTTTTACGTTTGCCCAGGAACGTAAAGTGAAGTTAGTGTTAGCCCTGGGTGTTTATCTTGATATTTAGTCTTTGTGGTACATGTAGGTACATCATCCCCCTGACTTTTCCACTTACTTGGAGCAACAAGTTACAATAAGTCTTTCAAACATTATTTACAAGAAGGTCTTCATCAGCATCCTTTGCCACAGGTCCTCCCTCCTTAAGGGACACAGAGAGCCAGCAGAGAGAAGAGAGAAGATGGTGCAGCTCTACTCTCCAGAGTCCCTCCAGTGGGTGTGGTCTGAAAGAGGAGATGCAGTGCACTGTGGGGAAGCGGCCTTGTCACTGGACGAGCTTGTGAGAGCTTGCTGCTTCAGTGGAGCAGGAAAGGCCGGATGATGCCACAGCCATAGAGCTCTCTGCAGAAATGGTATTGTGGGCAGAGAACATTCATACATTATTGCACAGTCTCATGGGCAAAACACAAAGAGACCTGTATGTGAATCAAAAACTAAGACTCAGAGATTCAGTTAGCTTTTACTTTGTCCCAGAATAGCCCCAACAGTGGACAGCTGGGGTACATTACACTGGGCAAGCTGTCAACCTGCTGGCACATTGGGCATGAAGTTAGAGCTTTATCACTGAGTTAGTTTCAAGAGTGACACCAAAGCAAGCAAGAGAGTGTTGACCTGTGAAATAAAGCAGATCCAGTTCTGGAAGGTCTGAATAGGTGGGTAGAACAGAGACTCTAGTAGAGGAGAGACCACTAGGAGAATGAAGTGGCACAATGAAAGCATCGTTTATTCTGTTGCTCACTATCAAGGCTCCACTCAGTCCTAGAGCTCACATTGAATGTTACAATGGGGACACAAATGTGGTTTAGAAATGGTATTCCAGAAGCACTGCAGTTCCCTGAGAATCATCAGGGATACTTTGGGAGACAGATAGTCTTATTCCAAGACAGTCTTTACCTTTTTTATGTGTTAATCTGTCAACTTTCATTTGAAGCAAGGATTTGCCTGGAAAATTCTCTAACACCATAGTAGCCCTTGAAGCTTGAAATTGAACCTGGCTTTCTAGCTGAGCTGATGGGAGATTGAATCCAGATTCTCCATGATACAAAAGATATCTGTAACTTTGGGTGGTCCTTGAGCCTAACTGAATACATGCTCATTTACATACAAATGAAGATAGCATGCATTGCTCCATCTACGGTGTAAGGATTAAGGATATGGCATATAACAATATACCCAAACTCAACTAGTGGCAGTGCTTCAATAACTGTTTAGTTCTTTGCTTCTTTCCCAGCTACATCAATGACACACTAAAGTTGAACTTCATCTGCTCATCAGATGTCTCATCTCCACCAAAAGGAGCAAACAGAAACTTGACCTTGAGGAGCTTCTGGGGTCACTGGTTGTTTAAGCTCACCCTGCTCTTTTGTCTTTGAGGTCATCTATATCTTGACTGTCCCTCCCACTTCCTCTCTGCTAAGAAGTTACCAGTGTACTGTAACTCTCCTGGTCCTAGTGGGGGAATGCTGCAAGGCTGCTGAATGAGGAAAGGCGAACTTAGCAAAGACACATACTTGTTCTAAATGTAGTCCAGATATAAATAAATTCAGTCTGGATGGCAAGTGCCTCCTCTGGACACCTGAGAACTAGCAGTTCTGCATCAAGCTCAGAAATGCCAATCCAGAGGTCTGTAAAGTGGAATGGAAATGGTGAGAGGCAACATTCCTTTGGAATTTCTAGTGCTCCCTTTCTTCTAGTAGACCTGAGAGTCTGAACAACACCTCAGGATGCCTGGACCCCTGATGAGAACAGAAACTCAGCTAAGAACAAGTGAACTGAGCCTGTTCAGTGAGTTCTGACAAATGGAAATGCTAGAGGAGGCAGTATTCTCCTCATTCTCTCTCTTTTTGGCTCATGTTGATTTAATTTATTTAATAGGTAAGAATTAGGGTGGGGTGGCAAAAAATAGGTAAGAATTTATTTTATGAGATTTACCACATTCATCCTATTCTCTCAACCATCTGGCAATGCATATAGAAATTTCCCAAGATGAAAAAAAAAAAATCTCAAGTCTGATAACCAACTGCAAGAGAACAAAAATCTGAGATGAAAAGTTTGGTTCTTCTATGTATGGTTTGTGTTCTCCCAACAAAGAAATACTGCCTAAATGCTAGATGATAGACTAATGTGTATTTTTATTGTGCAGTTGTTCCTTTAAGCTAAAATAATTAAACTTACTTGGAACCATCATATTTAAATCATCATTCAACATAATTGTATTAAAATTTCATATGAATCTACACATTTCTCTCTGGAGTTTCAAATTGCAGAGGACTGATGTAGGTAGAGAATAAAAAAATAGGTGCACCTTGCCCTGAGAAAACTGTGGCTCTGAAGATAGACTATACATCTAACACTCTCTCCCCTCCAGTAGCTGGGAGAGCAGAGGGAACAACTACCAGAGGGGAGCAGGTGGCAAACTCCCTGGAAGTTCTGAAGGGCCAAACTGTGTCTGTGTCTTCCTCTGTGATATCTCCAATTTCCATTTATGTCATCTTCCATAACCCTCCAGCATCTAGTCTCTTCTCCAGGGACCTTAGTGTGGAAAACTGAGGGGCATCCAAAATGTTATAATTGATGGGTTCTCACAGGCATATTTATAACTGATGTGGCAGCACACCACTCAGGCTCAGGGTTCAGTTACAGCAAGTTTTATTTACAAAGGAGAAAGAAAAGTTGGGAGAGAGGAAATTATTAGAGGCAGGACCAAAGACAGTAGCAATGGTTCAAAAGTCATGAAGGTTATAGGTCATAACTATCTCAAAGGTCACAAAGATTTTAGATCACAAAGATCTTGAAGGTCTCAGCAGAGGTGGCACCACAACAAAAAGCATTGGCAGTCTGAGGCAGTGACAGCAATCTGAAGGCCAGGTAGGACAGCACTCAACACTGGATCCATTGGCACCGAAAGCAACAACAGCACAGTTTCTGTGTTTCTGCATAACTTTGAGCCTTCTGTTAACACCTAATAAAAAGGTTGTGGATCTGTTTGACTCTTAGATAGTTTACTATATTATATAGACCAGAACTAATATTTTCTTAGTATTATTACCAGGGAAGAACATTTCTGATCTCTGTACAGGATACCCTGAGAATCAAGGTACTTTTCACACTAATTAGCAGAACTGAGTATTCACTCCTCATGTGAGCCTCCAAGACAGACCTTCCCATTCTTCTAGTAGTCCTTCTCAGGCCTTCTACAAATCCATAGCCTGCAGAGGTTGATCTTGACTGGGTCCTTGCTTGACTGACTCCTTGCAAGCTGTGTTCTCTATGTGCATCTTACACGTCTCTGGACTTGCTCCCAAGGCCCCAGCTTTGTGTGCCTCCTTACACCTTCAGTCTATCCTTCTCCCAGAGACAAGAGGCTCTCTCTTGGGTATGTTCTTCCTGCACTTGTACCAATCTGGTAATTCCCTGTGTGGATAGTTGGGACCACATCTTTCATTTTTCCTCTCTCAGGGCTCAGTGTCTATTAAAATGTTTCTATATTTTTAAAATAGTGGTGCATATATCTTATCTAGCTTTTCTAAAAAGTAGTTTCAGATATAAATGTAAGTCTAAAATCTTTTCATTTGCATTTTGTCAGAAATAGAGATTTTCACCTTGTGGGTCCTGAAATCCCTTTTCCAAAAGCATGCTTAGACATTTATGTAGCATCCATTTCTAGCTTAATTCCTGTGTCATCCCTGAATATCCATGCTCATCTGAATTTTCTTCATGTAAAATTCACTGGGTCACAATGAATATAATCAATAGAGCCATTCACTTATAATATATTTGCTGTTTCTTTACCAAATGAATAGTGTACTGGAACCCTAAATAATTGTCCCTAAATGAAAAAGCATGGGAGATAGTCTTTCTGGAATTGAAGTTTATGGCCTGCCTGGTGTAGTTTTATAGCTATAAACAAATACAACGTTATAAATCATGCATTCACATGGGGAAAAATAGACACATACTTGCCCTGAGTAGACCATGACAGCAGATGAAAGCTTGGAAACTTCCTGGAGAGGGCAACATAAAGATGGAATTTGCAGCATGTAGTAAATAGTGGGCATCATAGGGAGGAGGAATCTAGGTAGAATTCAAACAGGGAAATTCTGGGGTACTATGAGGCCATGAGGCAACCCTGAGTGAAGGGTTGAGTAACATGGTTGGGGCTGAGGCTTCACATGGGACTCACAAGTGAAAGTTTAGATTTCACCGTACATGGAACCTGTAAGAGGTGGTTGAAAAGTTGCAATCTGGGATGTAACAATGTGGATTTATATTCCAAATCCTGTCTGTGCTCACTGGATTGTAGAGGAAGCAAGAATGACTATATGAGCACCAATTTACAAGGTTACCTCTGATTCAGCAGTGGTCATGGGGATAAGAGGAAGCAAACTTCAGAAATGCCCAGATCTTCATTTTCCTCTATTCTTTCTCAAATTTTCTATCAACTTGAAATACTTTCCTATGTCAACATTTCTTGCGAAGTGAATTACTGACAAGCAGGATCCCTATGACAGATCTTACTCCATGATTCATAGTCAAGATTCATCTTTCTGGGAACTCTCTAAGTCATATGTCTCCAAAAAACATACGCACATGGCTTTAGTGGAATGTCACAGATAAAACTATTATTCTCCAAACTTTTATTGAGTATTTACTGTAATAACATGATATGATGAAGCTTAGAGAAGAGTATGGGAAAGATGGGGAGGGGTTAGTGACAGCTTGATGAAAGGGTCTCCCCGCAGGACTGAATGTGGCACGAAAAAGAAATCATATGAGCTTTCCTAATCAAGAATACTCAAATAAGAGTGCAATGTGTAAAGAGAGGCAGTGTGATGGAATGCCTGAGAAAAACACCCCAAAATGAGGCCAGGTAGGCAGGATATGTTAACATGAGAAGTCAGAGGAGTCAGAATTACTGGATAAAAGGGCAAGAATGGCAAGTATTCTGGACAGGCAAATCTCTCTGTGGCCAGCACTCAGAATCTCTTTTTGTTTTAAAGCAGGTGTGCTTAAGGATCAGGGATAGTAACTGATAATCAAGACTTTCCAGCGCTCCTAACAAAGGAAAACAAAAACCTGTCACTCACATGTTATTGATTGCTAGTTGTGATAAATGGCTCTGAGAGACAATGATGTTTGCTTTATGATTATTCAAAGAAGCACACTCAACTCTGGTTCCACCGGATATAAATAAGCCTCTGTTTCAGGGTTGATTTGTTCTATTTCAGTGAGGAAACAAAGACTTCTGTCATGCCAATTTTCCCTGATGTATCAGCAAGCTTAGTGACATCACTGGTAGGATCTAGTACAAAATGAAATACAAGGTCCTTTGTTCTTAAAGTATTAAGAATTTCAAGAACATGACAGGAGAGTCAAAAACCAACTTCAAGTCTTGTGCTAGACAAGCCAGATTGGACACTGAGACTTCAGCCTTAATTTGTTCACTGCAAGCCCCTTAGTTGCTTCAGTCCTGATCAGGCATGCTGCCATTGTCGCATTGGTCCTAAAAAGTACTGGGCCAATGAAGAAGGAAAAGCAACTGGAAATGGGATCCTTCAGAAGGCAGCTCAGTGCTGCCCCTCATGTCTGAGCTCTGGAATATAGAAATTAGTTCCTTTCTCTGGTGCAATACAGAGGACTTCTGCACTTCAAGTTCTTAAACTTTTGATTGGCAAGAGATATATTCACAATAAACTATATCTATATAAACACAACTGCTTTTTGAAGCAAGTCATAGCCATTTCTAGTGCATGTGCATGTCAAGGGTCCCTCTTGCTTCTTTAGAAAGTCTGTTTTATGAAATTAGGCATCTACAAAATATGGTTTTCAGGTCAACCATGTTCTTATCAGATTCAGAATAAATTATGCTTCTGAAATGACTGAATTTACTTAGTATTCTTCAACTTTCTAGCTGAGGTTATAAGGTCAAAATTCCATGCAGATTTCAGGAAATGAGCCATTTGAAGTCCAAATAGGGAAATGTAACCACTATTCAACATCTTTTTATCTTTAAGGGAGTGAAGGTACTCATTTGACTGTGAGCATTTTGCTGATGATATTAATTTAGTTCAGGTTCCAAAATGTAGTCCAATGAGTGGATTTTGTGAATGCTTACTTGAATGAGGTGGCCTTCATGTACGCTTATCAAAATTCAGATAATATCTCATACAGACATGCTTGTTTCAGTGGAACAGAACAGGTAGGATGATGCCAGGTGCACAGAGCTGTCTGGAGAAGTGGTGTTGGGGGAAGAGAGCAGCCACACAAGTTATTGTGTGTCTATTAACGTCTAAAACTGGGTAGGATCTGCTGGTAATGGAATCGATTCCACGTCCTTGTAGGCCATGATTAGCTGACCTCAATCTCCTAATCACCACATCCTTAAACATGTGCTCTGCTTGCCTCACCTGGCTACAAAATATCCCTAGGACCTGCCTCCCATGTGTCTAGCAAAGTGACTTTCCTACCTGTGATTACATTCTTTTTATGTCCTGGATGACACCCTGTCTTCACTCCATCCATCTTTTCAGATGTGTATTTTATGCCATCCCTCCAACTTTCCCTTTGCTCATTTATCCATTCATATACCCATTTATCAGAAACACCTTTTTATTTTTTATATCATTGAATAATTTTAGTTTCCTTTAAGGATGAAGTCTTTGAAGAATAATCTCAGGGGCTGTGGGATCTTGTACATCTGACCAAGTCCAGGAGTGAGACTGGTGGCCTTTCAATGTAAGTGAAAGACACTTGAGCTAAAAGGGTGGATCAAACAAGGACCAAGGGACCAGGAGCCAAACTGCCAGCTCAGTGGCCTAAGGATAAAATAACTTTGAGCAGCAGTATGAAATGTGGGGAGAATACCAGCTATTCAACACCACCATCACTTGGAATGTGAGGAGTGAGTGACCAGACCGGCAACTGGAGGCCTGAGAGGGAAAGAAACTGCATGCCTGTGTCCCATGCACCCAAAAATTGAGTGGAATGTTGACCATTACCATTATTCAATGAAGGGTTTAAAATATTGGACACACAAGGATTCGGGTTATAGAAAGAACCCTATGTAAACAGAATTGAGAATGAACTTTTCTGAGGATAGTTCCAGTAATCAGAATGAGAAGTTAAGGTTTGAACAAAGCTAGCACCAGCACAGGGGATGAAAAAAAGTGTGTGTGTTTGAGAGAATAAAAAAGATAAAAATCCATAGACTCTGACGATTGTAGCGAATGATGAAAATGGAAGGGTGAACACAAGCCATTGGTAACTCCAGCATTTCAGGCTTGATCTACATGTTCAAATGAAGTTTATTTTACTGACATAAGAAGCCCAGGAGAGAAGCCATTTAAGGGAATGTAATGAGCTACATCTCACACGTATTTATTTTAAAGATTGTGTGGCACCAGTTAGAAATATCAAATACATGATTGAGTAATGCTATTGTCTCCAATAGATTACTATGTGCCAAGCACTGTCCAACAAATTACACTTATAATGTTGAGTCAGTTAATTGAAGTTATGACATAAGAAATATTTTTAATGAGGAATCCTCCTAATTAAAGGCTAATGACCTCTGCAGTATGCCCAGCTGAAAAAATGATACAGTTAAGTAGAAGCCCAAATAGCCTAGCTCCAGAGTCAGTGCTTCTAACCATGAAGCAATACTGTCCCCCAGGTAAGATATAAGATCTTCTTATAGATCAATCTCTGATGCCCTATGCAGGTTCAGATCACTTTCATTATTTACTAAATCTTCATTGTGCACACATTAATCTTGGTCAGGACTCTTAAACACATCCAGCTGGTACTCACGCCTACACCATTCTCTGGTTTCAGAGTTGTGTTAACTGTTTAATAGTGGGATATTACATTGAGCTGTCAAAGCTGAGACAAGATGATAAATAGGATAGGAAACTGGTCCATGATGATGGGCCAGGCACATTTAGCCTCACAGGTTTGGAATGACTCTGAGGATCAGAATTCAATGACACCTGACCTTAGGAAAATCACTTCATTTTTCTGAGCCTTAGTTTTTTACTCTATAGAATGAAGTTATGAAGTTAACTGTGTGTCTTGCAGGAATGAGAGAGGACTTCACTGAAAGACTTCCCTGAAAGCCATGGGGCAACATACTCTTATCAATATATGTTAGGTGTTGTTAGTAGTATTTCCAAAAGGAAAAGAGGAGAAACTAGGACGATGAAGATAATGCCAAGGTCATTGTTATTTTAAAAATCATGCAAAATAGGATAAAATTTAAGATCAAATCAAAAATATAGGTGCCAAGTATCAGCAAGAGTAAGGAAAATGTAAAATTGAAAGCAGATCTGAAATTGGAGTTTGTCAAAGAAGCATTGCTAGGAAAGGATCATGGAAGGATTAGAAATTTTGCTGGATATATTGGAGCTCACACTTCATCCATCCTAGATTTCATTACCTTGACTTTTGATAACCCATTAGAAACCCAAGAATTTTGCCAGCAATTTCCCCACTTATCTTTTTCTTAGATGATGGGAGACAAAATAAAATCACATTAACCTTTTTAACGCCAACATTATTCTAGGAATTAAATTATAAGAACTTCAAGAAGGAGAAATTGAGCATTATTTTACTTTTTGCTACCTCAATGTCCCTGAGGTCTCAAGCACCTCCCACAGTTCTGCTAAAGATGGAATTGAGTGTAGGTCCAATAAAAACTGCTTCTCAGTGAATTATCTTTCAAATGATAGATCGAAGTTCTGAGATTCGAAGAAAAAGTAGGGAAGATAACATAGTGTAGTCATAGAAATTGAAATCTCAGCATCATAACCAGGATAAAACAGAGCCAGTTACTTAATCCAACAATTTTCCTTCTCATGAACCCCACTGATTTCCCACATGCATACATTATAGATATGACTTTAGCTTTTATCTCTTTCTGAGAGATTAGAAATTAAATTGAATTATGCTAAAAGTAATTTATGCTAATTTTTCATTGCTATGTTAGTGATTAAATGTTGCTTTTGTTAATTTAAAGAGTGACTTTAAGTATGATCATTTAAATCAATGATGCAAGTAGAGGTATGCATCATTCAATATCCTGCTAAATAAAGTTCTCAAAAAAGTAACATTAACAAGGAAATCACAAGACAAGCCAGAACTTCTGACTGACCTATATTGCAAGATTTTTGGACAGTTTGTGAAGGCAGAAGTGGATGGAGTGTAAACTGTTCTTGTAATGTTGCGTGTAATCATGAGGAAAGCAGGATTAAGGAGAACAGACAAGGAGACAGATGGGAAAAAATCAACAGGCGGATTCTACACAGTGGAAAATAGAATGCCTCCCAGGACAAGCAGTGCCCATCTGGAATTTTTATATGGAGTGGCAAACTATCACAGGAAATATCTTAAATGTTCTGAGAATGCCATGAAGATTACTAGGCTTTGCTTTGAAAAGTAACATGATGGATTTCAGGACTTGGAAAGACTGCAGAAAAATTACCATATTTACTAGTAAATATTAAATATCTCTGATACCATCATACTTTGCTCTTGATAGAATAAATATGTTTGCTCTACATTGAGGGGAAAGAATGGGGAGCGTCAGGAAGTGAAGGATTATGTGGGAGTAGAGTTCCACCCCCAGAAGGGCTGCATTCTGCATGCACCACATTCTATTTGCACAAGAACAAATGAGCTCTGGACAGAGGGAATGAGGGACTTTAAGGCCACAAGGAAGTTCTCAGAATACCAGTATTAGAAAATTCTAATAAGGGGGGTGGGTGGGGGGAATAGGGACATGTACTAACCTATGGCCATTCTTCACTCTTTCAGAAAGTTTTTACTAAGTACTTAAGATATAAAGTACAGTGTAGGTGAATAAAAACCTCTGCCTGTGTTCCTCATCAGTGTGGGAAGAAAATAATTTCACTATAAAGTGGCATCAGGAAAGGACAGAGTAGGAGTGTTAATAAGAGATAGACAAATCTATATCATCCCATAACCAACCCCAATGATAAGGCTTCAGCAGGTCAATAACCACAGAGACCCCCATCTATTTTGGGACTTCATTTGGATCCCAAAGCTCTGACTTCCACAGCTTCTCTTCATGTTCAGGTCAGTTCATGTCCATAGGGGCACCACCCTGGTGGTGTCATTGTCTCCTGTTTAAGAATGCATATTTCAAGGAAGATATGCTAAAATGTGAGAATGGCCTTAATTAGAATTTCCTTTCAGAAGGCTACAAGGGAAAGGAAGAAGTAAAAAACAGGTTTTTTCTTTGTAATGTAATAATTCAGGAGCTGTTCCTGGAAGGTGGGAAACAAGGATATATAAAGGGTTTTGAAACAAAGAGGAGAGATTGGATGGAGATTCCAATTCTGATTTGGGATGCAGATCGGCCATTTTGTGGGATAGAAATGTGAGCCATGAGCTTGGCCATGTGGCCAAAGCCTGGGCCCTGTAGCCTTTGCCTGACCCAGGCTGGCCACATGTGTGCTAAAGGTAGTTAAGGAGTTTGGAGATTTGAACTTCGGGTTGGAGTTTGTTTTGCTGAGTTTAAATTGTGTCTGGGAGAGGCCGTGCAAAAGTCAGGCTGAAAAGAAAGTGAACTCTGCTGGGTGTGGTACCAAGAAGTTTCTTCTACTACCTGGAGGAGGACAACAAGAAGATGGCATGGAGGAGCTGGAACACGCCAAAGGAGTGTGCCAAAGGAGCACACTAAAGGAAGATATCTTCAAGCATCTGGAGATGAACTGGCTGACTTTGGTGAGATGATCAGGACTGAGAGATTGAGGATTTTTAGGCAATCTGGGAAAGGACTTTGGACAGTGTTGAGAAAGGTTTTGGGCAATGTTAAAGTAATCTGTGTTTTACTTACATGCTTCTTTGTAGTAATTAGGAAATCACTTTGTTAGAAATAAATTAGTCTGCACTGATTGTCTTGCTTTGACTTGGAATTTTGGTTGAGAAGGCTGGGGATGGTGGAAAGAACCCACAAAAGTTTAAAAGAGGGTAAATTGAGGCAAACTAGTTTAAAGTTTAAACTGTGTTTCTAAGTTTTTCTTTTTAGGTCTGAAAGAGGGGAAGAAAGCTGAGAGAAGCTAATGACTGATTTTTGCATACCAATAGCAGGTCAACAGTGAAAATGCTAATGAACAGTTTGTAGTCAGCTTCCTAGGGAGAGAAGCAGGCATAGGTGTGTCTAGTTCAAGTTAAAGGTAAATGATAATGAACTGCTTGGAGCCTGCTTCCTAAGGAGAGAAGCAGGCAGAGTTATGTGACTTGTTAAAGTCAAAAAGTCTTAATTTCTTTTCACCCGATTTCAATATCACTGGATTTTAAAGAGCCTCTTTGGAATAGGATTTTGGGCCTACCACTTTTTTCCAAATCTTGGAGTCTAGCAAGATGCTAAGTACAGAGTAGCAGTGGGGACATGTTTGTGGAATGAATTAATAATATGTAGATTTACATCTGTGTTTTCTTGTCTTAATCACATTTCTTTTCCTTTTCACATCCTATCACCTTGGAAGCATGAATGTTCTGCACCCACCTTCCCCAGATCATCACAGCTGTTGCAGCTCACTGTCATTTGATATTGATATGTTGATTCCATGCACTATTTCCTGGTATGGCTCTTTGTTGAATATGCATCCTTGGGCACAACCTAGTGTTGTGTACAGTCACTCAGCAAATAGGACAAGATGGACCAAAATAGTTTAGGAAATGACAATGCAGTTTGGTTATGACTGAGAAATTTGGTGTAAACTGACTTGTACATATAAATGGAATATGCAGGAACAAGACTTGGCAGATGGGTGCCTAACCCAAAGCATTATTATTACAATGGGATCTCCAGAGTCCAACATCACCTGGACACCTGTTACAAATGCAAAGTCAGGCTTTATTCCAGACCTGCTGAATCTAAAATTGGAGTGGGGCCCAGTCATTTATGTTTTAACAGTCCTTCAGTTGATTCTGATGCTCAGTAAAGTTCAAGACTCTGATTTATTAAACTCTGCAAGTTTGGTCACGCCTTTGTGGTAAACAGTATGGAGGTGCTTCAAAAGACTAAAAATGAATCTCTCATACTATCCAGTCACTCCACTCTTACCAAATTCAAAGTACTATTTTGAAAGGAGATTTACACTGCTATGTTTATTACAGCACTATTTACAAAGCTAAATTATGGAGACATCACAAATGCACAAAAGAGAAGAGTGGATCAAAAAGATGTAGACTATAAATACAATGGCAACTTTAAAAAATGCCATTTACAGCAACATGGATGGAGCCTGCAGAGCTAAAGCTAAATGAAATAAATCAGAAGGAGATAGGTACTGGATACTATCTCTAGCACATGGACTATAAGAAATCAAGAGTAAAGGACATATAAAGAAAAGCTTGAAAAATAACCCTGGAAAACTAACTATAGAACTGAAGCTCTAGGGATATGGGAGGTAAGAATAGAAAGGGAAGGAAGCACAATGATCTCCATTGATGGACTATATGTAATTCAGTAGTGTGGTGATACCATATTGGAGAGAGGAATCCTAATGTTACCTCAATTTAAAAAAAATAAATATTTTTTGAAAAAGCAAAAAAATCTGTAATAATTATGTACCATCTTATTGACAATCAGTTAGAATCCAATGCATCCTTAAAAGTTTAATATAGAAAGTTCATTGTCATAGAGGGCCAAAAATCACATGTGCATGAAATTATAGGCTAAAATCATCTTAACTAAAAAGGTCATTTAGGGAATTTCTTAGAAAAGGACAAAAAGTTCAGGAAAAATAAAATGCCAGGCACTGACTTGAATCAATCCTAGTTTAGCTGGTTAAATTCTTTCTTCCTAGTTGTCAAAATTCTCTTCCAAGATTATACTTTGCATAATTGGCTACATTTTATTTGACCTGTATCATCAATTTTGAACACAATATTAATCAAATAATAAAATGTATTCTTTAGGAGAATGCTTGAACAAATGCACAAACAAATGATTCCTGGCAGAAGAGTTGATAAAAGTAAAATTAAAGTTAGGGTCAGACCAAATATGAAAATCTATAGAGTATATGGTAACTGCAATGTGAAATGCATATGTCACAAGTGGAAAATGAGAACAAAAACTAATGAGGGACAAGATCGTATATCTGAAAGATCTGGACTTAATTTTAGTGCCAGGTATGTGCTTTAATATTAGATGGCTACCACCTTACTAAATATGTAGTTTTTAATTAATCATTTTGTTGTTTACAGATATTTGTATATATTACATCATTATATTCCCTGGGGTCTTCCTCCACCTTATCGCCTATGAACCTTCATCTTGATGTTCTTGTACTCATTCCTTCCCTGATTTCTCCCTCCCTAGTTGCTTGTCCCAGTTCTATTGTTAGCTCCCAGTTCTATTGTTAGCTTATTTTGGCTTTTTTTTTTTGGCTTTTTGTTTGTAATCCCTATATCCCATCTAGAGGTGAGAATATCTGATTTCTGTCTTTTTCTTTATGACTTATTTCTGCTAATGTGATTCCTTCTAGGTCCATGCATGCTATTCCAAGTGCATCATATTTGCCTTTTTGATTGCAGAATAATATTACATTGTGTAAACATACAACAAATTTTCAACCATTTTTCAGTTTGGGGACATTTGGTCTGTTTCCATATCCTGGCTATTGTAAATAGTGCTGCAATAAATATATTTTATTAAGCATTTTAGTGAAAAGCCTACCTTTGAATTAATAAATCATGTCTCCCCATGACTTGAATGCATGGGGCACTTGGGAGTTGAAGGAGTAGAGGCCATCTATAATGTAACTGACTCCAACATAAATGACAAAAATCAGGCAACTAGACATCTGGTGCTTCTGATTGTTCCACAACAAGCTGTGAAAAAAATAAAATGTCAAGATGGTAGGATGACTTCCTAAGATCTGTCCAGTCTTGTCCTATAAAAATATGACTCCCAGCAACAAATTGTCTGTAAAGTTTACATATTTGGAAGCAACTTCAGGTTTGAGTTCTGTGACCTGTACAAGTTAAATATGGACAAAAATGGTTTGAAATTTTTTACTTTGATTTTAGAAGGGAAAATTCAGTCATAATCCCTTCAATAGAAGTCATTATGCATGGTACACTCATCCCTCAGTTTTCATTTAATTTACCCCTTGTGAAGTTTGGGGTTTTCATAGATTTATTTTAATATTTTACTTTAACTTGGGAAAAGGGTGTTTTGTGTGCACACTTATCTCTTTCTACAGAAATTCATTAATTATCATGGATTAGGCAAAAAGTGATATTGACAATAGTGGTAATAACAATATCAGACAGCAGTAGAATAAATAGTTGAAATAATAGGAATAGTAGTAGTAGCAGTAACAACAGCAGTATTATTAGCAGTGATGGTAGAAGAAGCAGTAATAGCAGAGGCACCAGAATTAACATTTGTATTTTAGGTATTAGTGCAGTCATGTGCCATATAACAGACTGTATATGTGACAATAATTTTTAAATTCCTGTTGCCTGTGATGTCATAACTGTCATTTTGTGACATTTTACACCAGCAGCAGTCTTTTGAGAGTATCATTTTTTCTTTTGCTTGATTTAAGCCACAATTGTTTGTTCACTGTGGCTCCTAAGCATAAATAGTCCACTGCTAATGTTACAAATAAGAGTTCATGATGAATGATCTCAGATATGAAATCAAAAGTGATTAAGAACTACGAAAGTTTTTCTCCTTGTTGATGTGGTGGATTATGTTAATTGACTTCCAAATGTTGAACCATCCATGTGCCCCTGGGATAAATCCTACTTGGTCATAGTGAATACTGCTTTTTATGCTTTGTTGGATTCGATTTTCTACAATTTTGACTAAGATTTTTGCATGTGTTCATTAGGGAAATTGGTCTGTAATTATCTTTCTTGGTGTTGTTTTTATTTGGTTTTGGTGTGAGTGCAATGTTTGCTTTGTAGAACGTGTTTGGCAGTTTCCTTCTTTCTCAATTTTTTGGAAAAGTTTTAGTAGTGCAGGCATGATTTCATCTTTGAATGCTTGGTAGAATTTGTTTGTGAAGCCGTCGAGTCCTGGGCTTTTGTTTTTAGGAAGAGAATTGATGACTGCTTCAATTTCATTGTATGTGATTGGTTTGTTTAAGTTCTCTATATTTTGTTCAATTTTAGGTAGCTTTATCATTCTAAGAATCTGTCCATCTCATTTAGGTTGTGTTTGTTTGCATATAGATGTTCATAGTAATCTCTGATTATCCTTTGGATTTCTAATGCGTCTGTTGTAATTTTTCCACTTTCATTTATTATCCTGCTTATTTGAGTTTTCTCTCTTCTTTTCTTTGTGAGATTTGCAAGGGGTTTATCAATTTTATTTCAAAAAAACAGCTTTTGCTTTTGTTGATTTTCTGGATAGGCTTTTTGATTTTTAGATTATTTATTTCTGCTTTTATTTTTATTACTTCTTGTCTTCTGTTGGGTTTTGAATTTTTTTATTGATCCTTTTCTAATTCTTTTAGTTGGGAGATTAGAATTATTTCTCTGGTTAGTTTCTTGCTTTTTGATATGATCCTGTATTACTATGAACCTTCCTCTTAAAAATGCTTTTGCTGAGTCCCAGACATTTTGGAATGTTGTGTCTTATTTTTTGTTTGTTTCAAAGTAGGTTTTAATTTCTTCTTTCATTTCCTCAATTACTCAGTCTTAGTTTAGTAGCATGTCTTTCAGTCTCCATGTATTGGACCCCCATCTTGCTCTCTTTTCATTGTTGATTTCTAGTTTGATGCCTTTATGATCAGAGAAATAGGTTGATATTGTTTTAGTTTTCCTATATTATTAATATTTGTCTTGTGTCCTAATACATGGTCAGTTTTTGAGAATGTTCCATGTGCATTTGAGAAAAAGATGTGTTCCTTTCTTTAGGGGTGCAATAGCCTGTATATATCTCCTAGGTCCATATGGTCAAGCTCTTCATTTAGAGCTTTTGTGTCTTTGTTTAGTTTTTTTCTTGTTGATCTGTCTTTTGATGAGAGAGGGATGTTGAAATCATCTACCACATATGTATTTTTGCCGATATCTATTTTCAGAGCAGTTAGTAGTAGTCTGATGTATTTTGGTGCTCCCTCATTTGGTGAGTATATGCTAATAATTGTTAGGTCCATGTGATTATTGACCCTTCTACAATTATATAGTGTCCTTCTTTATGCCTTGTCACATTTTTTTTATTTAGTCTGCTGTCCCAACAGTTTATGTTTACTTTCATTTTTTTTTTTTTTTGCCAGCTGTAGATTTGTTCAGGAATAAATTTCTGAATTGTAATGCATGAAGGATTTTGCCCAAGCTTTCTTCTATTTTGTCTTGGTTCACTTTTTTGCATGTTAAGACATGTCAAAGATTAGTTGACTACATATATGTGATCTTTGACAAAAGAGTGAAAAACTTACATTGAAACAAGGACAACCTCTTCAATAAATGGTGCTGGGAAAACTGGACTAAGACATGCAAAAAAGTAAACCAAGACAACTTCCTCACACCATGTATTAAAGTCAACCCAAAATGGATAAAAGATTTGGATATAAGACTTGAACCATAAAATAGAAGAAAGATGCATTACAATTCAGAAATTTATTCCTGAACAAATCTACAGCTGGCAAAAAAAAAAAAAAAATGAAAGTAAACATAAACTGTTGGGACAGCAGACTAAAATATTTCTGTACAGCAAAAGTGACAACAAACAAAAAGAAACAGAATTGAATGAGAAAAATTTTGTCCTCCACACAAGTGGTAAGGGTCTGATAATAAATGTGCGTAAAGAACTTACACAACTTAACAAATACAAAACAAAACCCCCAGTCAAAAAATGGGGAGAGAACTGAAAAGACACTTCTCCAAAGAGGAAATACAGATGGCCAACAGACACATGAAAAAATGCTTAACATCACTAACAATCAGGGAAATGAAAATCAAAATCACAATGAGATACCACTTTATACCAATAATAATGGCCCACATAAAAAACAAACAACAAACAAACAAACAACAACAACAACAACAACAAACAGGTAACAGCTGTGCTTGTGTGGGTGGGGAGAGAAAGGAACACTCTTCCACTTCTAGTGGAAATGTAATCTGGTTCAGTCACAGTGGAATGCTGTATGGAGGACCCTTAAACTAATGAAAATGGAACTATCATTAGACTCAGCTACTGCTCTTCTGGGAATCTACTCAAAGGAGACCTCAATACTTATACAAAGGGGCATCTGTACTTGAGTATTTATTGCATCACTATTTACAATTGCAAGGTCATGGAAACAACTCAAAATGAATGAATAGATGAAAAATATGTGGCATATATTCACAATGGAATTTTACTCATCAATTAAAAAAGACAAATTTGATAACATGGGTGGACCTAGAAAAAATCATATTAGCAGAAACAATTCAGAAAGAAAAAGACAGAAACCAAATGGTTTCACTAATATATAGGATATAGGAAAAACAAAAGGCTAGAAGGAAAAATCAAAACAAACTACAATCAAACTAAGTACACAACTGATGGTAGGGGTATAGGCGAGAGTGGTCAGGGAGGGGAGGTGGTGGGTTAACCCCAGGGAATACAGGGATATGGAATTTATATATAAATACAATATTTATATATAAAAAAGAACTATGAAAGTAGGAGATAAGTATTGTTCACCAGTCAGACATGCTACATACCATCATAGCTATCTATGATTTTAAAACAAGAGCAAAGAACAGAAACTACTAAAGGATATACTCCAGTGAAAGCAGTAAGACTACCATGACCTGGATATCAGACACAACTGCATATTCCTGTCAACATCTTGAGGATCCTGACTAAAGCAAGAAGTTTGTCTATGATGTTGTTGATAATACTCCCAGACATCCTCATTTGTGATATTTATCCTAAGTTTAAAGTGGAATATTTTTTTCAAAATGTCATGACTTTGAGTAAACCAATCAGTCAATCCAATCAAGAAAAAAAGTAGTTATAAGATCTCTAAGTCCTACTATCTGAGAAGGAACTTTGTCAGACTATTGCTGCAACTGAGGTAAAGTAATACTAGTCTAGAAGGATTACAATATCTATGACTGCCTCAAGAATCTAGATGTCAGAGTACAAGTTGGTGTCGATAAATGCACTCAAGAAATACGTCCTTTACTTCAAAAGATTCACCAAGGATAAGGAAGTTGCAAATTCAATAAGTTGGTTGTTGAGATGGCAAACAACTATAATCTAGGTATGGATGAAAATTATGCTGTGGAGCATCTTGCATCTAGAGGTGATTCCTGAGGAACTGCTTAATGAAGAGTTGTTGGAACTGGGATAGGACCATATAGCTGAAAAAGAGAAAGGAAGGAGATAAGGACACTGTCAAATAAAGAGACCCAGAGAAAATTAACAGCTGAAGTTTTTGTGGATCTCAGCGAGCTCCTTAAGGAATTTGAAAACATGAACCCCAATACTGAAATATGTTCATTAATAAATAGGTATACTCATTATGCATTATCTACTTATGAACAAATCAATGATTACAAAAGAAACAAAGCAAGCTTACAAATATGGGCATATTTTTGAAAAGAGAAAAACTTCCCCAAAAGAGCATTAGGCAGGTCCTCCAGGATGCATTCTAGAAATAGACATTGTGATAGATGACAGCTCCATGCACACTATTCTCCCTGAAGTTCTTAAGGGAGGACAAGATGTGGAAGTAGAAAACAGTAACAATGCTGATACCAACTCCTGTCAGTATTCAAAAGCTTAAAAAATATATAAAAATTTTATAAAGTAGGTTTTAAATTCTGAAAATGGAAAAGGAACTTATAGATTAAAAGTGTATAAAGAAAAACTATTTTATACAGCTGTGCAATGTCTAAGGCAAGTACATAAATAAGCCAAAAAGTTAAAAAATTAAGTCTATAAGGTAAAACCTTGCAGTAAGTTGTATCTTTTTATTATCAAATAAATATTTTCAAAACACCTTGAGTGCAGCCTGAGTGTGCAGTGTGTGTGAACCCCACGAAAGTATACAACAGTATCATAGGCCCTCACATGCACTTGTCACTCACTCACTAGGTGTAGAGTGAACTAGACCTGCAACTTTGAGTCCTGACCATTCATGGTAAGAATCCTCTACAACTGTGCCATTTTTAATCTGTTACCATCTACTGTACCTTTTCTATGACTGGATTATGTTTAATACATAATTGTCATTGTGTTGTAATTGCCTACAGTGTTCAGTGCTATAATAAGCTATATATCTGTGAGATTTGGCATTAAGCCTAGGTGTGTAGTAGCTGAACATCTAGATTGGTGTAAGTATGCTATAATTTTCCCACACAAAAAGGAAATGACTTAACAATGCACTTCCAGAATGTACCCTTTAAAGAGATGCATGACAGAAGTCATCATAATAACAACACGAGTAATGGTAGCAGCAATGAGAGTGATAAGAGTAGTAGCAGCAGAAGGAGCAACAATAGGTGACCTCTAAGATCACCAGGGCTATGTAATGCACAGATGAACGAGGTTTGATATTTATGAATCCATAACACATACCAGGTATTTGCCATTAAGAGTCATTTCATTTCCATAAACTCCCTCCAGGAAGTTCCTATTGTGGTATCTGTTTTATAAAAAAAGAAAGGGAAGGATTTCAGAGTCCAAACAGGGGTCCAAGACTTGGGTTTCAATTCAGAGAAGGTCTGTGTGTACTTTATCATAGCTGATCTGCAGTACCTATCTGAAGGAACCTGAGTGGATACGGAATAAGAAGCATTTACTCTGGAAAATCTTTGGTGCTCCACAGTCAAGGCCTTCTACCTGATAGGAGGAATTATCTGGATGAAGCCCAGGTGACTTTGCTTTGGCATTCTGGACTGCAAGGCACCAGAGATTTGCATGATATGCAGGACTGAGGGCTTCCCCTAGCAAAGGAGGGCCTATACTTTGCTTTAGCAAGTCTGGGCAGGACATGAGAAAATTCCTACCTCACATGCCCAGTGGAGCTCACACTGCCTGTCTAGGAGTGCATAAGAGCCTCTAGCCTCTTTCCCACACACTAAGTGCCCACAATATCTTGGGTTACCAACCTGTTTTTATTCAAATCAAGAGGATGCTCTGAGTTCAGGAATGCAGTTATGTTCAGACCCTTTCTTTCTAAGGGTCGATTCTCTTGACATGTATCATTGACATTTGTTCCATTCACTCTGGGTAACAGTGGCAGCTTTTGACCCTATGTAGTCCCTGGCACATAGTTTATCCTATCATTGGTCTGCCCTTAACCTATGTCACCCCAGATCATCACAAAGTAGTGGAGAAACAACCCAGAAATAAAATTGCAAGTTCACATCTGGACCAGCCTGTCCCCTCAACTCGTCACTCTTCCTGGGCAGGGCTGGTCACGTTGTGGTAGTAGACCTCACAGGGCTGCTCCCTCTGAGCCATGTCTTCCTCCTTTCCAGCTCACGGGTCATTCTTCCCACTTTCCCTCCAGCAGCTCAGTTTGGGAACTCTCTGTTCCAGTCCTGGGAGAGCTCTTACCACTCTGCCTCTGGCTGTTTCCATCCCTCACAGGCCTATGTTTGAAAATAGTAACTGGGTCATATTCTCTGAATCTTCAGCACAAAACAACCAGTAGAACTTCAATAAACATCACTAAATTAATATTTTCCATGGTTCTTATTTAAAAAGTAACACATGTGAGATACATTGCTTTAAACATGTAGTATTTCTGTCCTAAGCAATTGGTGCATTTATTGACGGTAGATGATAATTATAGAGAATTTTGTTCTCATTTTTGCTATGCTTATCAGGAAGCTGGACCATATTCCATGTTCAGTTTCAAAAGTGGTCATTTCTGAAATGCTCTTCCTCTTGTCAGGTGGTTTATTTCTTTTACCAATATATCATGAATACTTTAACCAAGCAGGGTATTGATAATAATTATAACTACGTTGTTCTGTTGGGAGAGTGATTTACTCTTTATAATATGCTTTTATATTGATGGTTTAGTTTTGCCTCCATGTCAGTACATCCAGATGCCATTAATGCTATTATTCTATAGATTGGAAACTTGGAATTGCTGAGTGTTCACCAAAATGAATGGAGGCATGTCTTCCAGTGAAGGCCTTCTGATTCCAAATCTAAGGTCTTATTTTACTCAGCTATGTTGGAAGGAAGTGAACAGTTGCATGCTGTTTCTAAATGGATTTGTTGGAAAATGAGGTCTAGGGTGCTTTCCTAAAACTGTTGACAATGAGGATACTTATTTAACTCTAGCAAAGAGGCCTCAGAGGGGCTGGTTAAAACAGTAGTTCCCAAGGATGAGGGAGATTGAGGAGACAATCACAATAGTCAAAAAGACCTTTTATAGTCAAAATGACTCCAAATCTCTCATGCATCTCAGGAAATTATATTTATTTCCACTGTGTTTCTGATCTTTCTCAGCCACCCTTTAAATTAGTTCACCCTGTATCTCTACTACCATAGATTTCTTGGGAAATACAAAGTATAGAACTCAACTTATATTTGTTGTATGGAAGAAGTGAATTTCAGATTGTATCTCTTGACGATATAGAAATACCTTGTAAACCCCAGTCTGTAACCATATATCCTGATCTTCAATGGTCAGTCTGCACACTGAAATGGATAATTTAAAGGCCTTTGAGAATGTGAGATCAGACAAATTTACACAGACTCTTTTTCTCTATAGATCTCTTACCAATCAGGAGTAAGTGGGGGCCGCTAGAGGACTGATGAGTTGTCATGGGTGGTGGGAGAGTTCACAGTCTGATCTGATATTACTTCCTCCAGTGAAATCTTGACTATATATTAGCAGAGGATCTTGTTGGATGCCAAGACCTGAATCAAAGAGTTTCCATAACTAGAGGGGAGTTAAGATAGTGGACATGAAGTCCTTTATGGATGACTTTTGGGTCACATCTGGAACTGTTTGGCAGTTGGGTATAACACAGGCCTTTTCTGTATAATACTATTCATTTTTCCTAATCTTGCCCAGTCATGGTTCAGGACCCATGGAACTGATGAACAGATGACTTTTCCCATAAGTTGTACTATTTATTTTTTATTCATTTTCTCTGACCGAGAAAATGGGGGTAGTCCTAGTTTTTCAGGACTACCCCCAAGGAAACATTTCTTTCAATACACTGCCCTGCCTCATGGGCAGAACTCAGAAAGATGAGTGCTCAGGGTGGACCATTTCAGTCAGGTAAAAATGAATACATGTGTTAGGAAACTTTCAGCCAAACTTTTTCAGTAAGACTCAAAGTACAAAAAAAGGGCAACATGGACAGAAAGGTATTGAATCAGATACCAGTAACAATAAAAATTTAGAACCTATTTTCAAGACCAGGAGAGATGCCTCCCCATCTTTCCACTGCACTGTGAATGACTTACCTCTACCAGGCAGTCATGGATTATTCTATAGCTGTCTGCTTACTGATTTGTGTCCTCTATAGACCATGAGACTTTTAAAGGTAAAGTCATATTTTTTTTCTTTTTTTTTAATCTACAAGTGTTAGAGTGATGTCTGGCATACCACATTCTCCAAAGGGTGACTGTATTAAGGAGAGGTAAGTTGATGATAAAAAAAATAATGACTGTGTGTGGTCACAACAGATCCTGCAGATTCAGCATTTTCCAACTCTTAGACTGGGGATGACATTCATCAGATCATTAATTATAAATATTCTCTGATGAATAAAAATTGGTTGTAGAATAGGGAACCTAACTTTTGTAGATAGCACATATTAGAGCAAATTATGGACATAATGTGCACATCGGGGCTTAAACAAAGGACTGAGACAAATCCTTTTCTCTGGAGATCTTCGTAGAGAGATGGAAAAACTGGAAGTTTCCATAACAAGCTTCTGGAACTTGTTATTTGGCTTCCCCATTCAAATTTATCTTGGAGATTCTGCTTCTTTCATGCCCAATGAGGAAACCAAAAACCTTATTCCTTCTGGCTATTGAGAGCTTGTCTATAGTGTCCCCGCTCCCCCCTGCTGTTCATGCTGAGGAATTAAATTTAGCAATAAAATATATCTCAGAAATGTGACATTGGTGATCTGTCAGGATGACACAAAGCACTGACATTTTTAAAGTAATTGTTCATCGAAGTGCTTGTTCTCATTTTCTCTTAACTCATAACCTCTCTCTCCCTGCATCCTACTGACATGGGTGAAGTCCACCCTCACCCACATAATTTTTACTGAACTTTATTACCTTCTCTTGTTAAAGCCCCAATGTAACTTTTACTCAATCACAAATTCCTGAGCATTTATAGTTTTCCTAGGTCTACTTTATCATAAAGCCAGAAATTCTGTGAGCCTTGCAGATGGGCAATGGCTAACTGCCACAGATTTCCAGGCTGCGATGGCTAGGGACATATTCTTCTTCACACATGTTTTATTCCTTATATTACACTTGAAAATGCAAGTCTCACCTAAATCCCTCCCTGTGCTGCCAAGAGAGTAAATTTTAAAAATGCCCTCATTTTCAGGCGGTAGGGGGGGGGAAACTTATTTTCCAATAAGTATAAATGATATGAATATAATTTGCATATTTTCTTTATATTTTGAGTTTATTGCATTTTTGAGTTTATAGCAAACTTGAGTTTATAGCAAAAATTTATAACAAATTTGAGTTTATAGCAAAAATTAGCATTTTTTAAAGTTAAAAATTTAGTATCCAAAGAAGTTTCCAAGTAGATAAAAATCTCTTCAGGATGATATCATTTCAACAGTATTCTAAGCTTATCAAGAAACCTATTTAGATGAATGGGCCAAGAAGTTATGGTATATATTCATAGTGTAATACTATTTGGCGATAAAAAAATATTAACTCATGCCATTTGCCACAACATGGATGGAGCAGGAAGGAATCATATTAGTGAAATAATCCAGAAGGAGAAAAATACCAGATTGTGTCATTAGTATTTGGAATATAGAGATGCCAAATGGTTAGACAAATGCATCAAAATCAACCCTTGAAAAATGACCATATATCTGAGTTATCCTGAATGAGTAGAAGGGGAGTATGTGGGGTGAGGACAAGGGTAGAGGGAGAGCACAATGGACTATGGAGAGGACTGTGGGTGATTTGGTGGTGGGAGAGCTACAGTGACCACACCTGAGGAAGAAATCTTCTACTGTCAGACTATTAACAAGGATGTAAAACAATGCTAATTGATTACAAAAAAAATTGAAAAAATAAGTCTCTTGATTGGGTCCACTTATATAATTTTATTCCGTATGGAAGTTTATTCCTCAGTTAAGCTTTAACTTTGGAAAATTGACTTAATTTTTTTTTGAAAATTAAAAACAATCTCCACAATCATAAAATTTGCTAAAGCACAATGTATTTCTGTTTTTTTTTCTTTTTTTAAACCAACACATCTTCATTAGATTATTATTAGTCATAGTACTAAGTGTCTGTTTCTTAACTCCAAATCTTTGCTGTTTATGGTTTTATTTTCCAAATTTGGCTCAATTTTGTGTAGCACTAAAGATTTCTTCAAACAAAATTGTCTTACTAATGAAACTACCTTGTAATTCATGCTGACTTTACCATGAATATTTTAAGGCAGGTAATGTCCTTGTCTGTTCTACCATGTAGGATCATCCAGTAAAGATATTGAGAGACTGTGATCCACACAGCACTAGAAAATAACAGAGAGAATGGTCCTCAACCCCCTGCCTTAGAACATTATTCAGTAAGAAAAGTGAATGAACTGGTGATATATGTATGGACCTTGATGGACCTTCAAGCTTTATGCTGAGTTGTTTCATTTTTTAAGTCATTCTCAAAATACTACACAGTATAAGGTTCCATTTATGCAACATTCTTAAAATAATGTGATTATAGAAACAGAAAACTGATTTTATTGCTGGAGTTTAGGGACACATACAAAACACACAGGGTAAACTCAGTAAGGTCTATGAATTGTTCCAATGTCAATATTATGATGTGGGTGTTTCACTCTAGTTTCCTATGGTAATGGAATTGGGGGGAAGGATTAAAGAGCATCTGGGATCTCTTGTACATGTTTTCTCTGATCAAAAACTGACCAGATTCCACACGAATGTTTCTCTCTGAGGAGATGACATTACTTAACATTTCTGCCTAGGAAATATTTCAGTGGGTGAAGATATCATTAGACATATATGGCATTGACTGAAATTAAAATTCCTCTTAAATATCAGAGGGAACTGTATGTCAAGTATGATGTTACAACTCTGCATTCAAATGAAAATATTACATTCATTTGACGATTTTGTTCAGGATAATGAGTTTAACACTGACTATTTCATATACATATACCTCTATTTATTTGATAACTAATAGGATCTTGGATTATGACAAATTTATCTTTCTTTAAGTAAATAATGATGGGATTGCTTTGTATATGTCAGGTACTGTTCTAAGTGGTGGCCATACAATGAAAAATACCCTGGAAAAAACCCCAACATAATGATATTTTCAACCTACAACCAAGACACTAGACAAAAAGTTATAATATTTCTCAAAATTAGAGATATTTTGGATAGATTTTAGAGGTTGACTTGACAAGGCTGGATGATTTAGATCTATGGGGACAAGAAATAAAGTATTCTAAGATGCTGCCCTGGTTTCCAGCTTAAACTATGATGGCATTATTTATTTAAAGAAGAATATCAAGAAGTTTACTTTAATGACTTAAAGATAAATTTATTTTTTATTTTTTTGTTTTTTTGAGATTAGTTCTTGCTATTTTTGCTCATGGAACTGCAGGCTCACGTTGCCCGTGGTACCACAGACTCAAGCAATCCCCAGCCTCAGTTTCCCAGGTAGCTGGGATTACAGGCATGTGCCACCATGCCCAGCTATTTTTTGGGACTAGGTCTCACTGTGTTGCCCCGAGCGGGATTTGAACCATGATCCCTAGCCCCAGCCTCATCATAGGCTGAAGCTTACAGGCATGCACCACCATGGTCATCAAAAAAAATTTAATAACTCAAAGTTACATGCATCAGTGATGATGGTGAAGGTCATGGATCTGTTATTTAACCTTTACTGTCGTGATAACAATAACACATCTTTTTTACAGAACTTTACTCATTATTTCAGTCAGTATGTGCTGTTTGTGGTGAGGCAATGTGTCTGTAGAGGAAACACCATTTTGTGGTGGAGGGCCCAAGAGCAGTTTTCAAATGGAATTCACAAAGTCCATCTCTTCTTCCTTGTAACAACTGAGGTATGTAGACATCACTATCTTCATTTTCTACATGAAAAAGCAAAGCCAAAAAAAGCAGAACCTAAATATGGATTTGGTTGTACATATTTACATGTTAGCAAATTTTACATGTTGTACATATTTACATGTTGGCATATTTACATGAGGGCCCAAGAGCAGTTTTCAAATGGAATTCACAAAGCTCTTCTTCCTTGTAACAACTGAGGTATGTAGACATCACTATCTTCATTTTCTACATGAAAAAGCAAAGCCAAAAAAAAAAAGCAGAACCTAAATATGGATTTGGTTGTACATATTTACATGTTGGCAAATGGTAAAACATCAGAACCAAGTATAAAGTTTCCCCTTTGTCTTTAGGAGAAATTCACTGAGTTATTCAGTCTATATTTGGAGCCTCTGCCATGACCATGAGTCCTTAGGATGGAATATTCAAAGTTATTTCTTGGATTAGATGGGCTCTCTATGAGTCAGACACTATACGCTATATCACAAAGACATTCTGGATGTTAATATAATTAGGTGACAAAAATAACAAGAATATGAAAGTGTTTATAAACCATTAAGTGCTAAAAATGAAGATGATGATTTTGGGTTGAGAATAGACTTAATACATTTGAATTGTCAATGTGACATTTATTTTTGAACGAAGAGGTTTTTTTTTTTATTGTCTGTTTATTTCTTTTCATGGGAAAACCACACAACCTTTCCAAAACAAGTCTGAGACATTTCAATTGTACCATCATGAATGCTGCAGAGGAAAAATTTGGTCAGACCCTGCAGATGTTGAGCCAAAGAAGTACCTACCATAAACTCAAGCACCAATGCTAGACTGACCATGTAACCATTCCAGTTTCAGAGCTTTCTGAGGAATCTATCAATTAAAGAGCTTCCTAGCGAGTCATGTCTCTTTGCAACATTCTTTCCAAGAACGAATGATCTCAGCTAACCAGCATCCTTCCTGTAATCACTTGTGCATCACTAGTTTCTCTGGCATACCTCCCTTGCTGATAATGAAACCTATGCTACTGAACCCAGCATCAAAGCCTACTAGTCTTAAATTAGTTCAAAAAGAGTCAGCAGAGGACACAGATTTTTTTCTCCTATACCAAACCCAGCAAGGTAGTGGACAGCATAGATGATAAGGGTCATTAGTGTCTTGATTTGTTTTATAAATTAATTCTAATTCTTAGACCTTAAAACACTTGAAAAATCCATTTCCTACTATTATCGCCACAGGTTTCTATTTAGTTTTGCAGTCTATGATACAAGTTAGTCAGAATGTTTTTATAGGTAATTCATCAAGGAAGGAAAATAAAAATTTGGTCACCCCACCATGTCAGTTTTCTAAGTTGTCTGTACCTGGTCCCAAGCTGCAGTTACACTGGTGATGGTTAATTTCAGGAGCCTGGCACTGTGGATGAGCTTGTTTCTTCTGCAAAATGGAGACAACAGCATCTAGTTTGCTGTGAAAATTAATAGAAAAATAAGAAGAAATCAGTACAGTGGACAGTATAAAGTCAGCACCAAATAAATAATGAGCAGTATTATCCTGTTATTATTTATAATAATACTTTTTAAAAGACCTTGAATCTTCTTCCTGTTTATCTAATTTCAATTACTCCAGGCATTGCACACAGACTAGATTTGCATAAAAATCATAATGGAATCTAGATAGAATAAAATCTCAATATTTAGTAAATGTTCTGAAGGTCAGACTAAAGTACCTCCCACTAATTTCCCAGCTATTGAAAGCCACATTCCTGCACCCCTCACAGGACCCCATATGATTCTCATTTGGAAACAGTTTCCAGATTCTTAATTCCATAGGAAAATGTCTTGATTCCAAACAACTACAGTTATGGCACCTTAAGAAAAAATTTTAATGATAATAAAACACTTCAGAAAAGATGTTCAAATGAAATATACCCATTTCATGAGAGTTTTGGTCATAAAGTGATGATGGAGTTTTTAATGACCTGGAGAAAGTGGTGCATTTTTATTCAACCTGAGGACATACTTGAGTCAGATTAAGTACATTACGCAGGTGTTATGTTAAAGATACATGAGTGTGCTTGACACATTGACAGGCATGTACTGGGAATAATCAAGTAATGCTCAAATATCATTGCCTTTCTCCCCAGACCCTAACAATTAAGTTTTATGTAAGTTAAAAATCAGTATGGAAAATTCATGGAGCAGCAGTATCATATGTTGTATTTCTAGGGTTTTGTTTGTTTGTTGCTTTTAAAAAACAAACAATTCCTTTCCCTGTAAATTCAAATCCATTTATATTTCAAAGGAAATACAATCCATATGTTTCTTATTTATTTATACTTACTGTAATTCATCAAAGTGCTGTTTAATAAGCTATTTAATGTCCAAAGAGCCTTTCTTACAAGATTTTTTTTAAGTCTTTCATCTTGTGTAGTAGGAAACTTTGCTTTTCTTTGAAACAAGATTCTAAGTTTGGAAAAATGTGACCTTCCATTCATATTCTGAAATGTTACTAGGCCTGTAAATTAAGCTTAGAGAAATCTAGACTTGAGCAATGCTTTGGTGAATTTAACAGTTCTTAACACATGGGTCAATTCAGTCCCCTAATCTTATAATTAATAACAGGGGAATTATTTTTGAGGAGGAGGAAGTAGAGAAAAACTCCCTCTGCAACAATCTCAACAATATTATGCCATATACTATGATGTTATATGTCAGTTTTTATTAATATGTATGGAAAATTACTTCTGTTTGTAACATGTCATAATATTAAAAAAACTCAACTACTGGGGAAATTGCTTTATATATGTCTATGCATATTTGTAAGCATGTGTACATATGTGTGTAATTTTAGTTTGAGTATATATGTCTATGAACATGTACATGTGTATGTATGTCTTTGTATATACCTTAAACAGCATCTGCATGTGTGTAAATATGTACCTATGTATGCATGCATGTCTATATATGTATGTGTATTTACACACAATGTAGTGTTATTCATAGCAGTATGCTTGGATCAGAAGATTGCATTTGGTATTTCAGGATAATAAATTCCCAAATTCAATTCTTTCTATTTTGACAATATCTTCAGTAGAAGATATGCTTTGAATACTACTTAGAGATTAAAAAAATGTCTTGCCTTTCACACCAATATGAATGAAAATGAAATTGGATGAAATTGGAGGGATTATACTCACTATTAGTCAGGAGAAGAAGGACATAATCTGAATGCCTTCAATCCTGTGTAGTATGAAAGAAAGAGAAAATTATACCAAAACAAACTATAAATCTGAATGTAGATCTGAGGTTAGTTGATGGTGAGGGAGACCAATGGACTTTGTTGAAGGATTTTGTGTGGTTTGGTGATAGATGTGATGTGGTAGCAGACCACTGAAAAGATGTGAACGCATACGCCTAAGTCATATACACCATTATGAACCAAGATTATTTGAATTAAAAAATATATATAATTTTAAGAGTAATAATTCAGACATTGATGATTACTAATTTTAAAGCACTTTGTATTTTTGATGTATCAAAGTTAGATATTTTTAACTTAAAAACTCAAGACCAGATTTTTGAGGAAATAAAAGAAACCCCCTTGGAAGATCATCTTTATTCTTGTGATTCACTCCTTTCTTATGGATTTACTTTGTTCCCCCACTGAAAGAAAAAGTAGAATTTCTTTTACTATTTGCCTGTGGAGAAGCAAGCAAGTTGGCATTATCTGTAGGAGTTATCTTATTTCACTCCACACCTGCATCATGGTTGGTTACAATACCAACTAGCTAATTGTCCTGCGCAGTTATGAGCTAGTATCCGCGAGTAGGTGATACTCATTCCACTCATGTTCTAAACCTCATCATATGGTTAGCAAGCTTGCCTTACTTAGGTGGGCTCTGACTCTTCTCACTCTTAAGAGATTACACAAAACCCCACTACAGTATATCTAGATATGCATGTGACTGTTTAATCTCCTAAGATTTTCATGATCTTTTATTTCTTTACAAATACAAAATTCTGATTGCACATGTTCCTCATTCTCTGTCTGCTTCTCCTCACTCTTTTCTGCCATGAAAGTCAGCATCAGGCAGAAGTATATGAATCTTCCCAGCTCTTCACTGGCTAGGCTAAAACTGGGAGTTGCTGCTGCCAAGTTAGCAGAAAGCAATATTTCTCCTAGGTTGATGCTGCATCTGAATAATACCCACCCCTGAGAGAATGTTAATAGTTATTAGTTACTCACTGAGGAACATTATCTTTAAATTTCAAAAGTTTAGCTGTTTACAATCCTACAAGCTGGGATAAAGCACCTTTTTCTTGTCTGGAGTGTGAGTCATGTTGATACAGGGAAGCAGTTTTAGCCCCTGCACAGACAGTTTCAGATAAAAAGTTTCTGAACACCATCATCAATGTCATCTTTCCCATGCTTATTATTAACTGTAATATTAGTGAAGACAACCTCTTATTTTTATTTAGCAACCTATAAAATAATAAGAATCACCTTATCTGGTGCTACAAAGAATCTTGTTAGAAATTTTATTGGTATAACATTGAATCCATTGTCACTTGTGAACACTTGCCTGCCTCCAATAAGGAGTCTTCTTGTAAACCTGAATTTACTTAAATTTCTTTTACTTTCTTCCAATAGAATTATGATTTTATAGATACAGGGTTTGCTAGTATTTGTAATTCAAACTTTCAAGTATTTTATAATTTTTTTGCTATAGTAAGTTCAATTTTAAACTATTTTGATTAAATTTTATAATATTTAAGTTTACTCTTGAGATGAGTAAATTATTCTTTCATTTTTAAGCATTGACACTATTAATATATTTTCTAAAAACAAACCAATCCCCCATTTTACAAAACATATTGAAACATATGAAAACATATTGAAACATATTTACAAAACATATTGATATTGGTTTACACCAGTTACATTCCAGTTGTATAGCAGTATATTTTAACAACTATGCTACAAATTCCATCAAAAGTCTAGATTCCATCCAAAGGATAATGAATCTCTATTATCATATTGTAGCTCCCCAATCCCCTTCCCCTCTTCTCTGTTCTTTTAGATTCAGAGTTTGTTTTTGTTTTGCTTATCTATTTATCTTCCATACATGAATAGAATCATATGGTTTCTGTCTTTTTCCAACAATTTATTTTGACTAGCATTATACTTTAGATTCATTAATGTTGTAAAAGCAAAATTTCATCATTTTTATAGCTGAGTAATACCACAGCCTTATAATATTCCAGTTTCTTTAGATAAACCATAGGTTCTTTATCTACTCATCAATTGATGGGCACCTAGGTTATTTGCAAATCTGCAATGAACATAGAGATACATGTATCTTTCTGAATTGTCTTGTGGTTTTTTTTTCTTCTTTCAAAAAACTACACAAAAGTGGAATACCTGGATAATATATTTCTATTCATAATTTCTTGAGGAAATTTTACAATATTTCCCATTGTTAATATTGTTTATAATATCAGATTATTATATACAAGTATGTATATAATATCAATTTATTATTCTGACCAGCAATATATAAAGGTTTTACTTTCTCCATGTCTTCACCAATATTTGTTGTTTATTGAACTTTTGTTGAGAGCCATTTTTCCAGGTGTGAAGAAATTTATTCTTGTGTTTATGATTTGCATTTTCCTTACAATAAGTTATGATAAACATTTTTCAAGTCCCTATTGAACATTTGTGTTGTCTGCTTGGAGAAATGTCTATTTAGCACTTCTGTTTAATTTTGATCAGATTATTTGTTTTACTCTTATTGAGTTGTATGCGTTCTTATACTTATATTTTGGATTTTAATCACTTGTTGAATATGTGGATTGAAAATATATTCTTCTACTCAGTAGGTTTCCTTTTAGTTTTTATGATAATTTCTTTTATTATGCAAAGAATTTTAGTGTGATATATTCCCACTTGTGTATGCTTGCTTTTGTTTCACTTGCTGTTGAAATCAAATCCGCAATGGCATCGTTATGTCATATGTCACATTTTACTGCCCGTTTTAATTTATATAATTCATGCTTCTATAACTTATGTTCTAGTTTTCAATCCATTTTGAGTTATAGTGTGTGGTATAAGAAAATTATTTAATTTCATTCTTTTCTATATGGTCATGCAGTTTTCCCAACATTTACTGAAGTCTTTCTTTCTTTCTTTCTTTCTTTCTTTCTTTCTTTCTTTCTTTCTTTCTTTCTTTCTTTCTTTCTTTCTTTCTTTCTTTCTTTCTTTCTTTCTTTCTTTCTTTCTTTCTTTCTTTCTTTCTTTCTTTCTTTCTTTCTTTCTTTCCTTTCTTTTTTTTGGCCCTTGACATTTTGTTAAATCAGTTGTCCACATACCATTTGGTTTATTTCTGGGTTCGCAATTCTATTTCATTGATCTGTTTCTTGTTTATTCACATAATCTTGTACTGCTATAAATTTCTCTTTTGATACTGACTTTTGCTGCATCTTTTAAGTTCTGGCAGGTCACATCTCATTTCTAGTATTTTTAGGATTTAATTTATCCTTTTTCTCAGTGGTCCAACAGCTGTTATGTTTCTGTATATTTGAGGTAAAATTTTTCAGCAAATTTTTCTTATTGCTGATTTCTGGCCTCATAGTATGATAAGAAAATCTGTGTAAAAATGAGTATAATCTTTATAAATGTATGGAGATTTGTTTGGTCCTGACATGTGATACATCCTAAAGTCCATTCCATTTAAACTTGATGATATGTATTCTGCAGTTTTTGGATGTAATGTGTTATATACCACTATATAGTCTATTTTCTTTAATGGAAGAAACTCCCCTCTTAAAATCTATTTTCTTGCAATTTTGGGTATTACAGAATTTCCATTGTTCCAAAGACATCCATGCACTTTGAAATGATAATTCTATGATATTTTAGGGTCAATATCAGCTTGTGACTTATCGGAAAAGAAGTCTAAATGACCTTTCCGACATATCCGGTAAAGCAGTCATTTATGTTAATTGAAATTGAAAATAGATTTTAAAAGTCATAACCCTCCTTTTCTTTTTTTATTATTGTTTAAATTATATATATATATATAAATATATATATATATATTTCACATCATTTGTGATCCCTGGGGGTCACCCACCACCTCCCCTCTCTGGCCACTCCATCTGGTTCCCTCCACCTGCTGTGTACTCTTGTTTGGTTGTCCATATATTAGTGAAACCATTTTTCTGTCTTTTTCCTTCTGATTTGTTTCTGGCAATATGATTTCTTCTAGGTACATCTATTTTACAAATAAATCATCAAATTTGTCATTTTTAATCGATGTGTAATATTCCATTGTGTATATATATCACATCTTTTTCATTCAGTCCTGTGTCTTGGGGCATTTGGGTTGTTTCCATGTCTTTGCAATTATAAATAGTGCTGCAATAAACATACAAGCACAGGTGTCCATTTGTACTCACATTGAGGTCTCCTTTGGGTAGATTCCCAAAAGAGCAATTGCTGGGTCAAATGATAGTTCCATTTTCATTAGTTTGAGGGTCCTCCACATTGCTTTCCATAGTAGCTGAACCAGTTTACATTCCCACCAGCAGAATAAGAGTGTTCCTTTCTCTCCAAATCCATGCAAGCACTTGTCTTGTTTTTGGATGTGGGGCATTCTTACCAGTGTAAGGCAGTATCTCATTGTGGTTTTGAGATTTTACATTTCACTAATTGTTAGTGACACTGAGCAGTTTTTCATGTGTCTGTTGGCCATTTGAACTTCCTCTTTAGAGAAGTGTTTTTGTAGATCTCCCCATTTTTTAACTGGGTTTTTTGTTTTGTTTTTGTTAAGTTGTGTGAGTTCTTTGTGTAACTTTGTAATCAGACCCTTATCACTTGTATGGAGGGAAAAATTTTTTTCCCACTCGGTTGGGATTGTTTTTTTCTGTTCTCCCTTTTGCTGTACAGAAGCTTTTTAGTTTGATATAGTCCCAGATGTTTGTTTTCCTTCATTTTTTTGCCAGCTATAGATGTGTCCAAAAATGAATTTCTGAATTGTAATTCATGAAGGGCTTTGCCCAGGTTTTCCTGTATGTATTTTATGGTTTCTTACATCCAAGTCTTTTATCCATTTTGATTTAGTTTTTGTACATGGTGTGTGGCATTTTTTTGCATGTCTTGATCCAGTTTTCCCAACACCATTTATTGACGAGGCTGTGCTTGTTCCAGTGTAAGTTTTTCCACTTCTTTGTCAAAGATTATTTGATTGTTTATGTGTGGCTTTGTTTCAGGGATTCAGTTCTGTTCCATTGGGCTGATTGTCTCTTTTTGTATCAGTACCAAGCTGTTTTAATTATTATGACTTTGCAGTATAGTTTGAAGTCTGGAATAGTAATACCTTCATTCTCTCTTTTTCTGGTCAGGAGGTTTTGTGATAATCGAGGTCTTTTGTTATAGCATATGAATTTCAGTAATTTTTGTTCTATCTCTTTGAAGAATGTCATTGGAATTTTTATAGGGATGCACTGAATCTGTAGATTGATTTTGGTAGGATGGCCATTTTGATGATATTAATTCTTCCAATCCATGAGCAGGGAATGTCTTTCCATTTCCTTATGTCTTTTTCTATCTCTTTTATCAGCACTTTGAAGTTTTCTTTGTACAGTTCTTTCACATGTTTTGCTAAGTTTATTCCCAGGTATTTTATCTTTTTTCAGTGTGATGGTAAATGGGATGTTTTTTTAAATTTCTTTTTCTGCTTGACTTTTTGTGTATAGGAAAGCTACTGTCTTTTGTGTGTTGATTTTGTAACCGGCTATTTTACTGAACTGGTTTATTGTTTCAAGAAGTTTTTCTGTGTATTTTTTGGATTCCCTACATAAAGATTCATACTGTCTGCATGTAAGGAGAGCTTCAGTTCTTCTTTCTTTATTTGTACTCCTTTCATATCTTTCTCTTGTCTTATTGCCCTTGCTAGTACAGTGTTAAAAAGTAGTGGAGATAGTGGGCATCCTTGCCTGGTTCCAGATCTTAATTGGAGTGATTTTAGGTTTTCCCTATTTAAGATGATATTTGCTGTAGGTTTGTCATAGACTTTTATTATTTTTTGAGTTATGTTCCTTTTATCCCAAAATTTCTGGAGTTTTTATCATAATTAGGTGTTGAGCTTTATCAAATGTTTTCTTGGTATCTATTGATATGACCATATAGTTTTTGGTTTTCTCCTTGTTGATGTGGTAGATTATATTAATTGATTTTCAAATTTTGAACCATCCCTGTGCCCCTGGGATAAATCCCACTTAATCATGGTGAATAATGCTTTTTATACATCTTTGAATTCAATTTGCCAGGATTTTATTTAGAATTTTTGCATCAGTGTCATTAGGGAGATTGGTCTATAGCTTTCTTTCTTTGTGCTGTCTTTTTTTGGTTTTGGTATGAGTGTGATGTTTGCTTCATAGAATGTGCTTGGCAGTTTTCCTTCTGTCTCAACTTTTTGGAAAAGCTTTAGTAGTGCAGGTGTTATTTCCTCTTTGAATGTCTGGAAGAATTTGTTTGTGAAGCCATCTGGTCCTGGGTTTTTGTTTTTAGGTAGAGTTTTGATGAATGCTTCAATGTTGCTGCTTGTGATTGGTTTATTTAAGTTCTCTACTTTCTCTTTGTTTAGTTTTGGATGGTTGTATCTTTCCAAGAATCTGTCCATCTCTTCCAGGTTGTTGTATTTGTTTGCATATAGGTGTTCATAGTAATCTCTGATTATCCTTTGGATTTCTGATCTGTCTGTTGTAATTTCTCTTTTATTTGTAATCCTGCTTATTTGAGTGTTCTCTCTTCTTTGTGAAGTTTGCAAGGGGTTTATCAATTTTCTTTTTTCAAAGAACCAACTTTTGGTTTTGTTGATTTTCTCCATAGTCTTTTTGCTATCTAGTTTATTTCAGCTTTTATTTTTACTATGTCTGGTCTTCTGATGGGTTTTGGATTTTATTGTTGTTCCTTTTCTAGTTCTTGAAGTTGGGAGATTAGGTTATTTCTTTGGTTGTTTTCTTGTTTTTTTGATATGAGCCTGTATTGCTATGAACCTTCCTCTTAAAAAGGCTTTTGCTAGTCCCAGACATTTTGGAATGTTGTGTCTTCTTTGTCATTTGTTTCAAAGAAGGTCTTCTTTAATTTCCTTGGCTATCTAGTCTTCATTTAGTAACATGTTATTCATCTCCATGTATTGGGCATTCTTCTTGCTTTCTTTTCATGTTGATGTCTAGTTTGATGCCTTTATGATCAGAGAAAAAAGTTGGTACTATTTTAATCTTTGTATATTTGTTAATGTTGGACTTATGTCCTAATGTGTGGTTGATTTTTGAGAATGATCTGTGTGAGTTTGAAAAGAATGTGTATTCCTTTCTTTGGGGGTGTGGTGTGGTGTCCTGTAGATATCTATTAGATCCATATGGTCTAGATCTTCATTTAGGGCTTTTGTGTCTATAGTTTTTATCTAGTTGATGCTTCCTTTGGTGAGAGTGGTGTTTTGAAATCACCTACCACATATGTATTTTTGCCGATGTCTATTGATGTCTATTTTCAGTGCTGTTAGTAGTTGTTTGATGAATTTTGGTGCTACCTAATTTGGTGAGTATATGTTAATAATTGTTATGCCTTTGTTATGTATTGACCCTTTTACCAATATATAGTATCTTTCTTTATCCCTTGTCACTTCTTTTTAGCTTAAAGTATACTTTATCTGCTCTTAGTACGGCTATTCCTGCTTTCTTCTGGGGGTCTTTTGCTTGCAGAATTTTTTCCAGGCCTTTACTTTAAGTCTGTGCTATCTTTTGAGTTAAGTGTGTTTTCTGCAGGCAGCAGAGTGTTGGGTTTTGTTTTTGATCCACTCTGCTACTCTGTGTCTTTTGATTGCTGAATTTAGACCATTGACATTTAGAGTGATGATTGATACTTCTTGTTCTGGTGTTGACTTCTGAAAGGTCATTTTGAGGTTAGGGTTTCCCTTTTGTTTTTCTATTACTAATATTTGAGATTCTGAAGTTGGATTGTTGGTTGTCATTTTGAGGTGATTAGCTTCCTTGTTTTGATTTTTCTGTTTATTCTTCTATTGGTTTTATTATCAGGGCTTCTTGCAAGATTTCTTGGAGTTGTAGTTTAGTGGTAGCAAATTTCTGGAGGCTTTTTTTTTTTTTTTTTTTTTTTTTTTTTTTTTTTTTTTTTTTTTTGGCTGAGAAGATTTTTATTCTTCCTTTGTAGAGGAAAGAAAGCTTTGCAGGGTAGAGTAATCTTGACTAGCATTATTTGTCTTGGAGTTTTTTGAAGATAGTACTCCATGCTCTCCTTGCTTGGAGTGTCTCTTCAGAGAATTCCGAGGTCAGTCTAATAGGTTTTCCTCTGTATGCTGTTTCTTTTCTCTAGCCAGTTTCATTACTTTTTCCTTATCCTGGACTCTTGAGAGTTTTACAATGATGGGTCTTGCTGTAGTTTTTCTTTCATTAAAGTAGTTTCTTTTGTTGATGTAATTTGGTGTTCTTTTGACTTCCTGGTTGTCAAATTTCACTTATTTCTTCAGGATTGGGAAGTTTTCCTCCATTATTTTTTTAAATAGACTTTCATTACCCATGTGCCTTTCTTCTCCTTCTGGGACTTCCGTAACTACTATGTTTCCTTTCTTTTATGAATCGGACATATCTCTGAGTTCTTCTATTTTCTTAAATTGTATCTCTCTTTCTCTGTCTTTCTTCTTCCTCTAGATTTTGATGTCCTCAAGGATACATATTTGTTCTTCAGTTTCATCCAGTCTGGTTTTGCAACTTTTCTCTGCATTTTTGAGCTCTTCTGATGCTTCCTTTATATCTTGGGTTTCTTTCTGATTCTTCTTTAGATATTCAGTTTTATTATTCAATTCTCTAATTATTTTATCTTTGTTCATTTTCTTCTTTCTTAATTTTTTCCATTTCTCCTTCTAACTTGTTCAGTTTCTCTGCCATGTTCACTTCTTTTTCTTTGTGCTTTTCTAGTTCTTCCCTTAGGTTTTTTTATGCTTGTAACATGCATAGGTTCAGCTCCTTGTCTGGGAGGTGGCACAGATGAGTGATACTAGATGGATGTGATTACTCTGATACACTTTGTCTTCTTTTCTCATAAGTTTTTGCCTTTTAGGCTGATGGGACAGCATGACAATTCTGTGTTCCCTAAGAGGGGCTATAGTTAGTAGGTTCTATACAGTTCCTTCTGTGGTTCTTTTTGGAAGAGGAGTGTAGATGTATTTTGTTGTTGTTCTTTTTGTTTTTAGTCCATCTGTTGGGTTATTTTGTCTGTGATGCCTTCCTGGCTGGATTGAGCCTTGCTCCTCCCTGTGGTGTAGTTTCTGGAACACTCCCATTTACCTGGTTGCTAGGGCGATGAAACCAATCTCTCCTCTTTTGCTTGCAGAGCCACAGGGGTCTTACTTCTGACCTCTATCAGGTTGCTAGGCTACTGTGCAAAACCCCGCCCCCACCTGAGGACTGATTTGAAGATGATGCTTTCCTGGCTGGATTGGGCCTTGTTTCTTCCGGTGGTGCAGTCTCTGGAACACCCATAGCCCTCCTTTTCAACTACAGTTCCATTATCACAGGCAAAGAATTCCTGGACTCTGATTTAACAAACCTCTAGCATGTTTGTTTTTTTAATTTAAATAATATATATATATATATATATATATTTCACATCATTGTGATCCTTGGGGGTCACCCACTACCTCCTCTCCCTGGCCATTCCAGCTGGGCCCTCCTACCCCCCACAGTTGTGTAGTTTCGTTTGGTGGTCCATACATTAGTGAAACCATTTGGTTTCTGTCGTTTTCCTTCTGACTTTTTCCTGCCAATATGATTTCTTCTAGGTACATCCATGTTAGCAAAAAATTGTCAAATTTGTCATTTTTCATTTATGAGTAATATTCTACTGTGTATATATACCACATATTTTTCATACATTCATCTGTTTTTTGACATTTGGGTTGTTTCTGTATCCTTGAAATTATAAATAGTGCTACAATAAACATCCATGCACAGGTTTCCCTTTGTATCTACATTGAGGTCTCCTTTGGGTAGATTCCCACAAGAGCAATTGCTGGGTCAAATGGTAGTTCCATTTTCATTAAATTGAGGGTCCTCCACACGGCTTTTCATAGTGGCTGGACCAGTTTACATTCCCACCAGCAGTGTGAGAGTGTTACATTCTCTCCACATCCACACCAGCACATGTTGTCTGTTTTTTGGATGTGGGTCATTCTTACTGGTGTAAAGCGGTATCTCATTGTGGTTTTGCTTTGTATTTCCCTGATTGCTAGTGATGTTGAACAGTTTTTCATGTGTCTGTTGGTCACTTGTACTTCCTTTTTAGAGAAGTGTCTTTTTAGATCTTCTCCCCATCTGGTATGTTTAATGCTGGCATATTTGAAATGTGTGAAAATTTGTTCTTTGATTAGAGAAAATTCAAAATTTATTTTCTTATTACGCAAATTAAAAAGTGCTCTATAATGAATTATAAGAAATTTTGTTGATTTGTGTTTTCAAGCACATAGATATTCTGCTGCTACTAGGTAGGATTTCTCAATAGAATCTTTAACCATAATTAGCTAAAATTAATTTAAAATCTCCCTGCTTGTTAAATCTTATGGCTTAAAAATTCACTTTATATTGTCTCTGAAACATTCATGAGAAAAATATATCAAAAAGAGAAATCATTCTCAAATTAATTGAAAACAATTGATAATATTACTTAATTGCTTGCTATCTTGTTAAATCCTAGATTTATGCCTGGTAACTGAAGTCTCATTGTGTTTACTCTAAGTTCCCAAAAGTTGGCTCCAACCACTGCATTTTAGATTTGATAAGGTTATATACAACGTACAACTACTCATTTTAAAAATCTGTTTTCAACTACAGATAACATTTTCTCATAAATATTATTTTACTTGTAATAATTCATTTTATCACCTAGTTGGTTTGAAATGAATCAATATAACATCCCCAAACACACACACACACATACACCACACACACACACACACACACACACACACACACACACACACACACACACACACACACACACTGCTTCAATTCCAAGAGTGAGAAGTGAAAGAGAACTATACTCTATCTCCATCAGCCTGTGCTCACTACAATTTACAGACAATTTCAAAAGAGGGAGATTATGTTTCCTTCTTTCTTAAAGCTTGCCAGACCCAAGCCTCTACTGATCCCTGAAACATCCTCCATGATAGCTTAGTCATTCCCTTGATTTCACATATTACCTATGGTCTCACCCAGTTCCAGGATATGAAGACGCACTGCCCTCCCTTTCTACAGTTTATGTTAAAATTTCAAACCACATAGACCACAAATCATGCTGTGGCCTCAAATCTTAAACTCCGGTAGCTATACGAAATTGCATCAATTCTACAGCCTGTGCAACTCTGTAGCCAGTCACTGGGATGTTGCTATTATCATTGTTCGCAACCCAGCTACCCTTGCAGCCAAGCTTGATAGCTGATGGACAAGCCTCCAGTAGTTACCTACTCTTGTGACACTACAGAAAACAGTTGGTACTGCATAATGCTGCTACAGGTTCAGCAAGCATCAAACAATAACAGACAGCCAAAACCCATCAGTGCATGTTCCATAGCAACTCCAGGCGAAGAATGGACTCACACCAAAATTGGATCACAGTCAAAATGGATCCATAACACTGTCCACTAAGCAAACCTTAGTCCACAACCAAGGACAAACCCATCTAAAGTGGTAAGACTGATAACACTCCCTGTAGTGCTGCCCCAACATAGCAAGTAGGTATGTGCAGCACCTAAGAGGATATACCTGATATGACTTACCTAGGAAACCAGAGATAATACTGTATGACACCATAGCAAGTAGCAGTATTACCTGAAGCACAAAGGTAAACACAGACCAGGTAAAATTTAGAAACAGAAGAATATGTCCCAAATGAAAGAGCAAAACAATCTCCAGAAAGGTCCTAATAAAATGGAGATAAAATTACCTGAAAAAGAATTCAGTTAGTTATAAAGGTGCCCAGTGGTCTCAAAGGGAAAGCAAATGAATGAGAAAAATTAAGGAATCTGAGTCTTCTGCCAAAGTCAAAGAGTCAAAATTGCAATAATGACACTATAAATAGCTCAAAAACTGCTTGAATAAACAGATGGCACTATGTGAGTTTGAATGAAACAATATAAATTATTCAAACAGAGAAGTAAAATGAAAGAAAATGAAGACATCCCCTCAAAAAAGCCCTCTGATACATTATCAAGATAAATAATAATGAGATTACAGGAGCTACAGAAGAAGAGATGAAAAAAGGATAAGAATAAATATTGATGAAATAGCCTCCCCCAAATTCCATATTGTGGAGAAGAAAGCAGACAACCAGATATAATAGACTTGGGGAGTTCTAAACAAGAGGCTACCAAAGATTTCTATACCATGAAACCATTTTATAGTTAAAATTTTATAATTAAAGACAAATTTTATAATTAAATAATTTTATAATTAAAATTTTTATAATTAAAGACAAAGAGTGGATATTAAAGGCAGCAAGAGAAAACCACCATGCCACACACAGAAAAACCTTATAGGGCTATCAGTAGAGTTTTCAACAGAAACCTTTCAATCCTGAAGAGAGTGGGATAACATATTCAAACTGTTAGAAGGAACAATTTTCAGTCAGTAATTCTCTATTCAGCAAGACAGGCATTCAGATTTAAAGGAAAGTTCAAGAATATTCTAACAACTAAAAGTTAAAGGAGTTTATCATCACATAAGCAGGCATTGGAAGAAATGATAAAACAGCACATCTACACTGAAAAGAAAAGGTACTAAATAAAAACAACAACTGACAGGAGAATATGGGTACTACAATAATGTAAGACAAATAAAATACTAAATGAATAAAAATAAAGCAACAACTTACAGGAAACGGGGAAATTATCACTTTAAAAGACAGTAAAAATGAACACATATAAAACAAAAGGAAGATTACAAAATGAGAAAGTAAAAATTAGCTGAGTATGCAATGACTAGGGAATCATATAACAGAAAGCTGTCACGTGAGACATCAAAACTAAAGAATGTGCGGGGGAATGGAATGGTAAAATACACAGCATTTGAATGTTTTCAAATATATGTTGTTATCATTTTAATGGAGAAATCCCACAACAATAAAGGGGATTTCTTTTCTTTTTGGGATCCCTATAACGCTTAATGTTGCCTTTTCTCATGTTGTCAGATACTTTTCTGCGTGTTTCTTCATTTATTTCTTCTCTGCATCTTTCTTTCCTTTTTTATTTTTATCCTGTTTAGGGCTATATCTTCAAGAGTGCTCATTTGTTTTTCCATTTCTTCTGTTCTTTGTTCTTGGCTTTTCCCTGAGCTCCTTTGTTCTGTTAATTTCTTTCATTTTTTTTTAAGGATCCATTTTCATTTCTTAATTCATTGTTTTTGTTGTAACATTCTTTTCCTTTTCTGTCTTCTCTGCCTTCTCTGTGAAATCTTCCAGGTTTTTGATTATGACACATTCTGAATTCTTTTTCCATTAGGTCTTACTATTTTTCTGCACCTGTGTTGTTGATTTCAATGGACTTTCTGTCTGAGGTGCATTATTTTTAGGCAGTTAGCTTGACCATCTGTGATTTTCC
>PVHY01009498.1:0-56156 GCA_004024945.1 Uropsilus gracilis
GTTACAACTCGGGGTGGGGGGGCGGGACAGAGGGGGAATGGTCAGGGAGGATGGGGGGGTGAATCCCGGTATTACAAAGATATGAAATGTATATATATATAAACTATTTGATTATAAAAAAATTAAAACAAACAAACAAACAAAAAACATGAATACAATAAAACAGATGTAAAAAGAAAAAAAAACAAATGGGGTGGGGAAAAAAAAATAAAAGGTGAGTTAACACAAAAAAAAATAAATAAACTTTTATGTCTAAACATTTAAAAAAAAAAAAAAAAAAGAAAGGCACTTCTTCCTGTACTAGTCACTCCCCACCCTGCAAGCTCTGGGTCTGTGGGCTGAGCTTGCTGACAAGCCCCACACCATGCAAGCAATCCCTTACTACATGACACACACAAATCTCTCACCACTGAATCCTTCATTTTCTTGGGGAGAGGGTCTACAGCCAAGTCTTCCAGATTTTGATGTAAAAATTTGGGAATCAATCTGCATTGCATAAAGGACCTGAAAATGGAAAAACACACAGGTCTTACTTTTTGAAATACATGTCTCTTAAAAGTGTGAAGAGAACAACTTTACCTGGGACCTCACACTCATGAATGACAAGAGCAAGTACTTCTTCTCCTTAGAGAATTCAAATAAAGAAAAATAAATCATATTTAAGTTTCCACAAAGACAGTGTTTGGATTTCAAGTCCCATTCTAACAAAAGTGTCAAGAACCTCAACAGGTTGAGTTCAGAACCTCAACCTCTGACTGGCAAGAGGTGGCTAAGGTCAGGGATTCTCCGTGACTGCACCTTACAAGGATATCATCTTCATGGGGAAATATGGCGGCAAATCTCTGCATTCTTGTAAAACATTTGCCACAAAAAAATGTGTAGATCATATTTAACTTTTCCCAGTTTCCCCATGCCTTTTATCTTATTACACCTGACAGACTAGAATTATGATTTCTCAAGATCTTCTGAAAGTTTGGACAAATTACACAAGTAACTGGTACCTAGTTGCTACTGATGGACGGAGATCTGAAACTCTGAATCACTAGGAGGGTTTTCAACCCCAGAGTGCACATTTATCAAAGATTTTAAAGATGTGATTAAAGAGAAGATTGGAAATCAAATTTTCAAGTGACTATGGATTATTATTAAATACATTTTAAAATGTTGGCACAAATTTCACTTTAAAACTAGAGGGCACTGGTGTATTGGGAACAAAAAGCAAGAGAATAAAACAAAACCTCTCTTCAGAAGTGCCAACAGTATCATTTCTCCAGGGTAAATGCCTAGAATGAGGACCAGGTTGCCAATTTATGAACCACAAGTTGGATCCTTGTTAGAACTCCTCATATAAGGGGAAGGGATGGTGTATGGGTGGTGGCAGTCATCTGTCCCGGCATTGTACCTTTGTCATTGCAACAGAGTCAAGGTTAGATGATCCCTAGAAATTGGCCCTTTTCTTTAGTTTCTAGTTGGTCTTACTAGTGACCAACTTGGTTAACAGCAAAAGATCAAACTACCCAAGTACTGAAGAGAACAAAGCTACAGAACCCATCCTTGGGCTTGTGTGCTAGTGATGCATGTGTATACAGCTGTGTGTGTAACAGCTGAGTGTGTATAGCTGTGTCACCAATGTATGTGTTACAGCTGTGTGTTACTGTTGTGTGTTACATCTGTGTTCTATGTGTCACAGCTGTGTTATAGTGCATGTGTGTCGCTGCTATATGTATATTATACCTGCATGTGCATGCGTGTGCATGTGTGTGTGTTACTCACAAGAGCACCGAGGGATCGCTGCTCTGCCTGCTCAGATGGTACGAAAGCGCAACCAAGAGGCCACAGAAGGCGGAAAACAGGGCTGGGATGTGCTGTGTGCTCCACGGCTCCTGAGGAAAACACATCACACAGCAGTCACTCCAGGGCAGGCACAGCTGCATGAACACTGGGAAGTGCACACGTCCCCCACAGTCCAGCTGGATGGACTTGGTGTCTGTGAACACTTCTACCACACAGAAACCCACTTGTTCACAACTGAACAGTTTGATGAGATGTGGGTGGGGTGAGGGACATTTCAAAGAAATCCATGTATTTACAAGAATATCTCTACTTAATCTTTTCTAAGAACATATGTACTTAATCTTTTCCAAAATGAAGTTAGGATTTTTATGAGATGTAACATGAAAAACACATGTTGCCTCTTCTGAATTCAACAGAACACTTAATAATGATTATAAGCATTGTATTTCTTAGTGTAAGTCAATGGTTTCAGAGGTGTAAGACACATAAACACAGGATAGGAGATCAAACCAACTAGCATACTGAAACAAATCTTGGTAAAAATGAAAGACTGTCTCCTGAAGAAAGAGAAAAATGATTTGAAAAGAGCAATGACTTCACGTTTCATCTATCAGAAACCCAGTTGCAGACGACTGGGAGATGTAGCTGGGTGCAAGAACAGACTGCAAGGAAACCCAAGGGTGCAACAGCACACCTAAAGGCAGACTCTCCTCCCTCCCACCCCTGGCACTTCCACCAGCACAGACGCATCTTTCCAGACAAGGAAGTAACCTTCAACACATCAGTAGAACTTGCCAATGCCTTCTGGAGTTAGTAAAGGCCTTCAGTACCTTGTGTCTACACATTGACCCATGAAATTACCAAGTGTTTTATTTGTGAAGGACAACTTGTTAATGATGCTTCAGACAAAATACATACATGAATGAGTGTGCTCATATATTTGTCAGTGCTAAGATATGCTGGGGAAGTGTTACCCTGGGTAGGACCGCTGATTTTATTTTTGCATGATTCACTTTCCTAGAAATTGTGTTTCCTTTGTCTCTCTACAGAGATGGTATAGCTGCCAGAAAGAGCAGCATCTGGAGAGCTGAGGGGAATTCAGTCTCGTTGTGTCTGCTGAGCTCAGAGCTGGACATCAGGAGGGGAGACAGGACTGGAAGACACAAACCAAGTAACCAACCTCCATGAAAGGACCCTGCTACCCTCCAACCTCCTACCTACCACCTGGTGCAGGAACTTCCTGCTCCCTCAAGTTTCCACAACTGCTTGTTTTCCTAAGTCCAGATTCTTCCCTATCATACCACAAATTTTGCTGGAAATCTTGGCACTGTAATTAAATGTTCTCTGTTTCTCTCTCTTTTCTTTGGCATTTCCTTCAGTAAGGAACCTTCCCCTGTGTGAGAGGATGCTTCCTCCTTCCCAAGGCCAGCAAACTGTGAGGACCTGCGAAGTTCTTCTAATCCGTGGCCTCCTGCTTTGAAGAAAGACATCCCCTCTTCTCACTAACCATGAAAGTTTCAGTTGTTGACATCCTTGAAAATAAAAAACAGCAAAACAGCCAAGGCCTCTCCTGTACTGCTCTCTCTGCAAACCTTGCGAGCCACTCACTCTCACTAGCTCCTTTTAGTGCCAAGCCAGCCTTGCAAAAGGCTCCTTCGGCAGCCTGTGACTCCTTAGCTTTTGCCTCGGGGGCACCTCCATGTGGGAACGGCACCTCTTCATAGCCAGGGCTTGCAGATGGGCATACCTGGATGTGAACCCCTGTTCAGACAAAATGAACAGCTGTGTAGTCACTTATCATCTCAACACTTAGTCTTTTTTAAAAAGGGGAGAGACACACAAGGGTTGTTTTGAGGGTAATTTTTAGCACTTTGGGACCATGTTCTAGCTTCTGAAATAAAAATAAGCTTTAAGGTTCTAAGATTGTCGGAAGGGGAGTGTGTAATTTAGTGATTGTCGGAAGGGGAGTGTGTAAGAGGGATCAATTCTATGCTGAAGAATGGGATCACTTTCAGTTGTTACCCTCTGTCATATATACAAATGTTAACTTATCAGGAAACATATCTGAAACTTACATAATGTCATAAATTCATACTATCTTAGTAAAAAAAAATTAAATAAAACTTTTCAATATGGGTAACCTTAACACTCCCCACACTTCGTGACAGACAGTACTCTAAACCAGAAAGCTGGCAGGTCTGAGAGCTGTTTCCTCTCTATCATTCTCACAAGAAGCTGATTCTCAGGTATCAGCAATGCATCTTTCAACACCTTTTCAATCTGTCCCTTGCATTCATTTTATCCTTCTGGTGAAGGCTTCTGTGTCTCACTCCTGGACTTTCAGTAAGAGCTTCATTGCAAAGTCAAATGCTGGTCTCTGTATCCCTCCCCCACTCCACAGATCCAAGATTCATCTTCCACAGAACAAGAGTGCTCTTCCTCTCATAAAGGGCAAATCAACCACATTACTGACCTTCACTCTGTATTATCCAATGACTCCTTATTGCCTACCAAATAAAATCTACTCCATAGGAAATTGGGTAAACTAATTAGGATCTTGGACCTAACCCAACTTTATTCCTTCCATTTGGGACATGTGCGGTAGCATAAAGATCTACTGCTTCATGGTCCTGCCTTCACAAACAGGGTTCTGTCTGCACAGAGGGTTCTTCTCTGGCTCCACTCCATTCCCCTCTACTGTGAACTCTTACCCATGCTTCAGTACCCAATATGAGAAGTCCCACCTGCCTGGTGCTGCCCAGTCTTTCCAGGCAGACTATAGGTAACTGTGCATCAAAACTACCTTTCAATATTTCTAGTCCAGCATTTAAGGTAATGCATTCCTGTTATTCATGGACACAGATTTTGTCCCTCCTCTCTCATCTGAGATGCTGGCCACGCTGTATTTAAACAGTGGGCTCCCTGAGGAGGGCAACCTTGAATCTCTTCCTTATGTACTTGGCTCAAGTTGATGAGCCAATCTGATGATATCAGCACATCAATGTACCCTTTAGGGAAGATCTGCAATGGTTCAGGTTTTGTGATTGCATTGGGTCCTCTCCTATGACCTGTTTGGAAAGAACTTTTGCCAAGAAAAGAGGGTGAAAGAATCAAGTAGCTTCAAACAAAGGTGCCAAAGCATTGAAATGATAAAGAAATCAGAGAACTGTCTCTTGACAGGGGAGTTTTATATTTTCCTAAGCAAACATTTTATTGGCTTCCAATTTTGTGCCAGGTATTAAGGAGCAGTCCTGTGAGAGAACAGACACAGGGTTTTAGGGAAGAAAAAATACATAAGTAATTGCAAAAGGGTGTGGGAGCAAAAGATATTGGGAGGGGTGCCACTCTGGGGAGCAGCGTAGGAATCAGAATTAGTCAAGAGAGTGCTTTGAAGTAGAGCTCCACACAGAAGAACCACAGCAAGGCATGCGCCTCCTCACAGGAGTTTCTGTAAAGGCCAATTCAGTTCAGCAGACACTGTAGCTGAATGGTGCTGCTCACTCAACTCCCCCTGTTCCTACCTATTCTGTGCATTTCATTCACAGTTTCACAAAGACCAAAGTATTTCTTACATGCAGCTCATAAAAAACAAAAATACACTGAAAAAATTACTAAAAAACAGATTTAGGAATCATGACCATGGACACAGAACAGAGAAAACAGACAGTGATATTGTTAATCCAGGCTCGTGAATGATTCTGTGGAGAAAAACATATCTATGTTGTTCAACTTCTTGTTCATAAAAAGGTAGAAAGGCATCTTTCTTGAAGTGTTGCTCTAGTGATTGCTCTAGTGAGATGAAAAAGTCATGCACACCACAAACTAGTATGTCAACATCAGCTTTATTTTATTTTATCTGGGGGCTTTACAGGCTTTTACGCTCTCTCAATGAATCAGGTACATATCAGCTTTTTATTAACTGGAAAAGAAAGAGTACCATAATGGACAGTCTTCCCAGAAAATAGATTCAATCTAAACTAAATATATTTTTAAAAGGAAGTTTACCTACTACTTTTATTTGCCAGCTACCCCTTAACTAATGCTTCTTTCATTGATTCTCTAGTTAATTAGATCTCCCTAGGCAAAAGCAGAGGACAGCCATAAGTCACTAGCACCAGGGAGTTTCCCTACCCATTGATTCAAATAGCACATGGTAGAAAAAAACAAATCAGAATCCATGGTGCTAGAGAAGATAATGTTGCCTCCCTTCCTTCCACTTCCCAGCATTCTTCTCCAATTGTGATGACATATCTAGGAAAGTGACTATTTGATTGACATCTGATCCCTCCTCTAGGCTGAAGGCATTGGTGGTAGGTACAGGTATGAAACCAGCACACCTTACAACATAAAGCTTATAAAATATGAATAACACAGGGTGTTTAAGTATCTACAGCTACAGGGAATGTTGACCTTTGAGACTGCAGGACTGTAGCTCAAAGCAAGGGTTCTGATATTGAATTGGTTTCAGCACTGATTCTGCGCTAAAATACTAGGTCAGCTATTCAGCCTGTTTTCTTATCTTGGATAATTTAATAGTGCCACTTTGTAGGACTGTTGCAAATATATATGAAATACTGTGTGCAAAACATTTAGTAGTCAGCATAAAATGCTCAATAAATGTTTGCTGTTACTATATGTTTTACTAAGATGAAACTGTAGTATCTATTCAGGCTACTAGAATAAAATATCATACACTGGATGGCTTATAAACAGAAGAGATTTATTGTTCATGGTTCCGGAGGCTAGGAAGTCCAAGGTTAAGGCAAAGTTTCTGCTGAGAAATCGCTTTCTGGTTCATGAAGCACCTTCTCATTGTATCCTCATACAGTGGCAGGGGCAGAGAGTTTTCCAGTTTTTTTTGTATAAAGGTAATACCAATCATGAAGAGCCCACCCTCACAGTTTAATCACCTCCCAAAGGCCTCACATTGTAATACCATTACCTTAAGGGCTGGAATTTCAACATATGAGTTATAGGGGGACATAAATATTTGATCCAAGGCAAACATATAAAGGAATTAAGGACTGCAATAAATCACATTTGCTAAAAAAATTAAAGTTAAGCTTAAGTACATTCTTCCCCTAAGAGATGATGAAATGAATAAACTTTTATAGATTTTTTTAATCTTGTCATTTTATACCATAAACAGAAAAAATCAGGAATAGTTCTACCAAATGTGAATTTGACCTTGCCAAGATGTGAGTTATCCTAAACTATAGTCTGAACTGATAACTCTTCATAAGGGTAATTCTCATTTATTAATTTAACTGCTACATTCCTTCTGGTGTGTGTCCTATATTAGTAAAAATAAAACTCTCTATGTGTTCTTCCATACATGGGATTTCTCGAAATTATAACCATAGCTTCAGGATAAATTATTAGACATGAGGGAACAGCAGTGTGGCCTCAGGGGTGGACAGATGGAATGAATATTTTCTTCAGTAATGTACAAGGAAGGAGATGCCAGCATGTTTACTCTTCCAAGAAGAATAGGAATATAGGATAGCAAGTCATCCATATTGCAGGTCTTGTTTTGCATGTTTTCTAGCCTAACCTCATACCTACACACAAAACTTTCTTTTTTTTTTGTTTTTTTTTGTTTTATTTTACAACGTTATCTACCCTGGGGTTCTCCTACCATCTAATCACACATGAACCATCATCTTAGTCTTTTGTAGCCCTCCCACTCCCACTTCTCCCCCCCCACTTTCATCCTCCATGCTTCAATTTTGCTAAGAATTAGTTTCAAGTTGTTCCTGTCTGTTTGTTTTCCCTTTATCTCTCACATGAGCGAGACCATCCAGTATTTTTCTTTCTGACTTATTTCTGCAAGCATGATTCCTTATAGCTTCATCCATGTTGCTGCGGATGACATAAGTTTGTTCTTTCTGATTGAGACTATTCCATTGTACACACAATACTTTCTTAGAAACAACCTGGGTTCACCTGCACATTGGCAATGGTCAGAAGGCAGACCCTGGGATCTTCCTAGGCTCTCTATGGGAAACAGTCTCCACTCTATGTTCCTAATCCTGTCCATTATTTCAACAGATACAGATGTGCATCATTATATCAATGTATCTGGTCTCCATATGTAAAAGGGGGCAAATTGCTCAAGAAAGACAAGGAAAGATGACTTAGACATCAACATGAGCAATTTTGTCACATGCAGAGGGCCAATATTTACAAAACCATGATATCATCAGCCAAGATTGATTTATATTTGGAAAAGATTTCATAGCTGAGTTTGCCTTATATCCTTTAACTATTGATAAAGTAAGAAAACAGGAAGAAAGCAAAGTTTTACCCAAGAGGGGAAAGATAAAAGACGAAAGCCCAAGTTGAGGGGTCTGTACATTCCATGACCCCAAATTTTTGTGGGGCTAACTTTGGCTTCTTACCACTTTCTACTAAAGAGAAATTGATATGTTTGCACAATCACAATAAACTGGAAGTTCCCAGTTTATTACACTTCATTCATTTATTCATCCCCCATTCAACAATATTAGATTCTATTCAGATCATAGCTCATTTCAGCGCTTGTTCTAACACATGATAGAGCAAATGCCCAGAGGAGGAAGTGGTCTGGGAAGAACTCAGGGGCAGCTTTGGTGATAGCCATCTAAGAAGCTGTGTTCTGAATGGTAATTAGGAATTCACTAGGAAAGAGTCACACACTTCTGATCCACATGAGACAGCTGACTATGTAGCAGGGACTGTGCGTCTGTGTGATATTCTAAAGGTACAGCTCATAAAACATATATAAAGAACCTAAAATAGATAAAAGTATGAGAAATATTGAGGTTTAAGAAAACATATAGTAGGGAAATGACCTTCCTCGTTCATCATCACATAATTTTTTACAGTGAGAAGAAAGGTAGCCATGGAATCTTAGCATCAGCAATGGAATCTGGAAGTAATTTAAGGAAGAATTTCCTGATGCTGATGATTAAATAAAGTTACCCTTATAGAAAAATTAGCATTTTCTTTTCTCTAAAACACAGTTACTTTCCTTGGAGAGTTAAGATAAAAGCTTGTCTAAAAGAGAAGGAAAAGAAGTTTGCCGGAATTTTTTCATGTTAGGCTTTTACTGCATAAGAACATATTATGATTTTAACAACTCCACAATTTAACAAACATACACACCCCACAAGACATACAAATAAACAGACTTAGTATAAGGAACCCAACAAAATAAATGGTCTTTACTCCCTTTTGTGAATTCCTTCCTCCTTGTTCTATTGATTACTCTCCTGGCAGTTCTGTCATTAATCACCCACCAGGTTCAACTTCTCTCCACCACCCCTCACAGCAGTCCTGCTCAGGCTAGGTGGGAAAGAACAACAGTGAAAGTGATAGGGGTTTTGTACAGGGTCAGGAACATCTAGGAATCAAATTTTTAAAAGTTGAATTTGTCAAGTCAGAGATAGGGTAAAAAAAATGCATTTGAGGATGATTGTATTTTCATTTTTACTTGGGAACTGAGAAGAAAATATTGACATTTGATGATGAATGGAACAACTGACCTGCAGAGAAATTTTGAAATAAAATGATCAAAAACATAGTTGAATGGCCTCAAACAGCTTCCTTCACAAAGAAAAGCAGAGAGGAGGAACAGAAGAACTGACTCAGTGGATTTTTTTTAATTAAACATCTATATTTTAAATATAATATATAAAAAATTTTGTTATCAATATTTACTATTCTCCTAAACACATACATACGTACATGGACACACAGATGCAAACACACAGATGATTTTGGAGGGAGTTAAGGTACTGAACAAGGTTTCACCACTAATAATAAACTGTACACTATGTGACAGTTTGCTTCAAAAATCAACATCCCCAATTGCTTTGAGATGTGCCTCATGGGCCTCTGAATTGAGAATGCTATGGATTGATGAGCGTTGGCTTCATAAAACTCCCACAGGTTTTGAAATATTTTTATGAGGTAGAAATAAAACTGCCTAATAGTTCTACAATTCTGTGGTAGATTTCATAGGGATATGAGGATTCTTTTGATGAAAATGCACAGGGAAGTTCAACTTTGCATAAAAGTACTCTCTGAAGAGAATCTTTGTCCCTACATCTTTTTCTTAGAAATTTTAGACTACTCTAAGATGGAATTTACAGAGCAGACTGAGGCTTGGGATATAAAGGGAATACAAGTGTGGCAAATTCTTTCTTTGTTGTGACCTTCAGAGTAGACTCAGACACAATTTTTTTTAGTCCGATAAATATAAAGACATTTCTGAGATCCAGGTTTTCATACATCTGAAAATACGCAACAGATGACATCATTCTGATTCTGAGATAAGTCCTATTTCTAGGTGTATTGTTGAAAAGAATTTCGCATTTAAATTAAAGAAGTTTTGTGTCCCTAAAGCTGCAGGAATTCACTACTACGATCAGCTTTGACTCCTAATCCCTATACTGAGTACTTCATTCATATTTCACACAAGGTCTGTGGGTCATCCATCACAAGACCAAGAACACCCATTAGTCATATGCTGAGACCCCCACCCCACCCCAGGAACCAACACTCTGCTGCAGCTCTTGTTGATACTCCTCCAAGACCCCAAAAACTTCAAAGGGTAACCCCCAATGCATAGATAGTACTGAGTCCAATTCATAGTACATAGACAATGTGAGTTTGTAAATTAATGAGTGAATCATGTGAAAAAAGATGACAAATCGACTTCACTGTTTACCAAAAGTAGATTTTTCTATTTCTTACTTTTTCATTGTGGTGAAAAATATCATATGTTTATATTTCAAGATTATAGTTTAATTTTAGTTGAGGAAAATGAGAATATTAGCTTGCAAGACATACTGCAAGCCATGCATTCAAACCTATATATGTTAACATATGTAAACAGAGATACACTCTAACATGCATATTTGCGGTAGAAATATAGCCGTTTACTTTCCTTTTCAGCCTTTTCAGTTTACCTTTTATATAACAAACACGGGCTTTTTATAGTGTAAAAAGAAGCAAATATAAGCCACAGTCTATGACTTTAAGGAGACATTGATCAAAGGGGGATGATCAGTAGTTGCCCAAGCAAAAAGAAGAAGAGCATGTGTTGTGACTTCTGTTACCCGCTGATTGGCAGACTTGAGTCACTGTGCTCTGGGGGGAAGAGGACTGCCCCCAATTAAAGAGGGAGTGTTCATCAGTCAAGATAGAACAGTAGCTGCACTTCCCTGCTAGAATCTCCCAACAAGAACTCAAGTTCAAATCACTTCCCCGGCCTCTGTTAGTAAGAACTTCCTTACTAGTAGTTCAGAGAGCTAAAAGACTTGTAATTCCTCTGGTTTGCAACCCAAAGTGATGTGATTCTAGACATAAAATATAATCTCCAGTTTAGTATAATAAAAGTGACCTAACTTGGGTTTTATTTTCAAATGTACTACTACTGCATCAACACAGTAATATTCATCATCATTGTAACAGTCATATATGTATGCTAATTAAGTTGTCATTTGTATTTATTTTCTATTGTGATGCAATATATTTCCACATATTGAGTGGTCTAAAAAACACAGTGGCATAATTTCATAATGGTAATGGGTGAGGAGTCTGTGTAGAGCTGGACTGTGTCTTCTCTCAGGATCTTACAGGGTTGAAGTCACAGCATTGGTCATGGTCCCTGGGGTGTGGGGTCCTTTGCCCAGTTTACTAGCAGTTGATAGGATGTAGTTTCTTGCAGCTGTCAGATAGAAGTCCCCCTTCTCTTACTAGCCATCAGTTGGGGTTCACGCTAACTGAGAAGCCACCCCTCTGGTCCTTGACAAGTAGTTATCTCCATAGATAGGCCACAACAAGGCTATTTACTTCTTGAAAGTCAACCAGAGAGGGTCTTTGCTGTTACTTTTGTCTCTGACTCCTAGAACCTCTTTGAAGAGCTTAACTGCTTAGGTCAGTTCCATGCAGATGATCTCCTTTTTGATCCATTTTAAGGTAACTGAGTAGGAACCTTGCATCAGCAAAACCCCTTCCCCTTTGACAGATACTGTAATTTGGTGACAAAAGTAACATCCCTTCTTATTCACAAGTGCCCACACCCAGGAGTTGGGAATTTCACAGGATGGGCACAACAGGAGGTTGTGTAGGAGTCTAAGAAGCTCTTTGAATTCTGTCCATTGTACCTTTTAGTGAGAAATTGAGCTAAACACTATATATTTATTATCAATTTAATTCCATTTATTTCTGACAGCAACCATATGAAGTAGGTATTACTAATCCATTTTACAATGGAAAAAACAATGTGAATTAGCGATGTGCCCTTAGGCAAACAATTTAAGCACTCTGCTTCAAATTCACCATTGGAATATAGAAATACTATTATCTTTCTTATATATTACATGGAGCTATAATAAAGGACAAATGAGAAAACACTTGGGAAATTATTTTGAAAATTAAAGTAGCATAGATTTCTTAGGTATCTTACAGACTTGTGTATTATTCTTTTGACTAAAAAAATATATTTACACTGTAAAACTGCTAAAGAGTATAGCACAAAAGATTGATCTTAATCAATCTTCATCTCCCTCTAAACCTTAATTTTCTCATGTTAAATAATAAAATGAAGGAATTGGAATAGAGGATAGTTAATACCCATCTCGGTATTAAAATTATTCTACACTATGAGTTTGTTTTAAATCAGCAATTGGATTTTAAATCCTCCATGCAGGAATAATGCTATTGTTTTAGCTGCAACATTATAGCACCTGGAAGAACACGGGGAAAATGCTCCCACAGGCCAATCTTAATGATTCTTGGGGAACATTAAATTATAATAATGTTCCTCAACCCCTGGATCCCCTTGCCATCAATAAAACAGACTCTCTTTGTAATGGATTAAAAAAAAATAATAGAAGTCATGCTTTATCCAGACATAGAGAAACCCCAGTTAATTAACGACTGAGTCATTTCTCCAGGGAGCAAATATTCCAGTTGTTCCTGTACATCACTGTCAAATATTTAAGTCAATAAGGGGAGTCCATGTATATATTACTAGCTACCATCTTGGATGAGTCAAAGAAAATATGAAATTTAAAAAGGTATAAATTTCTCCCCTAATTAATATTCCAGGGAGTAGAAGTAGAATTAACTCACAGTCCCTCAATCTGCTTGAATCAAGTGAGCAAACTGAAAAGCCAGGCCATAAATACATATCAAGATCCACATCGAGAGCTATATCTCTGGCAAGGCAGCTGACTTGCTGAATTTGTTCAATAGGGCCCATCAATCTATCACGGTACAGCAGAGATAAAAAAAAAATGCATTCTGCAATGCAAAGAGTAAGCACAAAAGGCATAAACAAAAGCATCATTAAATAGGAAGTGAATCACGGCTCTGGATAAATTGGGTAGATTGAAGATGGGTTAGTTTTTCTCTTTTGCTAAGGATCCCCTTGCCAATTTGCTAGCCATGCTCATTCAATTCATGGCACTTAATAGGTGCTGCATTTTAAAGTGAAGAGTCAAAGTGCAACCATTAGAAAGCTCAGGACTTTTAGGAGCAAAAGAAAAATCACAAATTGCTCTATTTTTAACAAAAGGCATTTCAAAGTATAGCTAGAACATTAGAAATCTTTAACAACCAACTATACTATGTCTCAAATGATGCTTGTCCTGTGCTAAGCAAGAGAAGTCACTACCTCTCTGAGATGAAATAAACCTTTCTAAATTACCCATTACCTCTTGGTACGAAGCCTGTTTCAACACTTAAAGTAAACCCCAGAATATTTGAAGTGCTCATTTCCTCCAAGACGTTAGCAAAATGCATTCAAAACTGAAACTATTCTCTCTGATCTAACAGTTACTTACATGGCTAGAATGCCATATACAGAAAGGGGAACAGAAATAAACAGAAGTTTTAGTCCAGGACAGTACTGAGATTGTAAATCTTGGGCCAGCTCTGATTAGTTGATGCTGGCAGCCTCATTGCCTGGGCATCCTGAATCCTTATTGATCTCAATGGGAAAAAAAAGTGCTGTGATCAGTTAGCAATGTCTGAAACAAAGAGGGAATCAGACCAGAAGAGGTGGGGAATAACATCATCTGTCCCACCACTAAATGAAAGTTCAAAAGACAAATGTATTTTTGATTACCAGATTTCAAATATTTTCAAATTCCTCAAAGAATTTTGCAAGAAAAAGTCAGCAATAAGCCCAGAAATGCATGTTATATTTTATACTTTTGAATTGGTAATAATGAGCCTTCAACACTTGTCAAATTAAAGGGGATTTTCACAGCATACAGCTTCTCCTTTAGAAATTAAGAAGTCCCAGGAGTCATCCTTTTGTGGAAATCATCCTAAAGAGGGAAGAGCAGTTCAAGATTCTATTTTCAAAAAAAATGATTTTTTATTACATATGAGTTTTACCTGCTCAAAAGCATGAGGCTAAGATTCATATAAGCAAACAAAATAGAGGTTTAATAATCCAAAGACAGAGTAAGCAGATGTAGAGTGAGTAGTAGGAGAGAGAATGGAGAAAGAGGAAATGAAGTTTTTGGTACGACAGTGTTGGAGTGATCCAGAAAACAAGTGGTAGAAATTCTTAATGCCTTCATTTCTGCCACCACTGGAGCTATCACTTCATAGAGACAATTAAGATAAATAGCATGCCTGCTGGGGCAAAAATAGAATTTAGCTATACATTTGAAAGTATCAGTAATGTTGATGCAGTCTACAAAGATACCCAGTCTTTTCTCTTCTTCACCATTAGTAGGTAGCTACCTCACCATTTCTTCCACCTGCATGGTCATTCCTTCCTAATTCTGACCAAACCTGTTTCACAAGCTCAATTGCAATCTCCACTGCTATGATCTCCACTGACAAGACATTAGAAGACAGAACTGAAAACTACCTTCTCATCTCTGATCACCCATAGTGGAGCTTCATCTGTGAGGAACAATAAACTTCTGTGTTCCTGTGGAGAAAGAGCTGATGGTCCCTTTCCTGTTTCTACAGTACATAGTCATTTCTGAACAAGAAAATGGATGCTAGTTCCCTCCCAGAGATCATGAATGCTTCAGCTCCCGCAGTACCCTCAGGGTCTGGCATGTACCACCTTCCACCAACCACAGGACAGGTACTGTGAGTACTGCTTGTTATTCAGGATTTATATCAAGATTAGAAAAAGGGGCGCAGAAGTATGGGGTCATGGTCAAAACAGAATTTGGAACAGAGAATTAGTTTTCACCCTTCTGCTAAATATCTAATAAAATATTCAAAAGGGGGAAAGCATAAATTCATACTGGGAACTTGAGACAGTACTTGTGTATAAACCAGGCCCTGGGGGATTTGTGACAAATCTTATAGATGAAACTAAACAGAAAAAATATTCTGAGGTTTAACACACAACCCCAACTTCTAATCTCCCTTTGAGAGAGAGAGAGGGAAGTACTGAGAAAGTAAGTAGTATAAGGTCTTGCTAACACTCTGCTGACATTACCCAAAACAGGGAATCACAGGCAGTGGGGCTGGAGTAAGGGCAGCCCACAGGGTTGGCAGACAAAACATCTGGATTTACACATCTGAGGACTGGCAATATCTGGCAATCCTCACAGTGTTGGAAGCAGCAGGTTTATTCGCTCAGCTATTGTGGAAATATTAGTGCATAGAGAATGAAACAAAGATACTCAAGTATTCTATCCTTACCAACTAAGCCCGATGGTGTTGCTTCCTTATATAACTTCAGAACTCCATCAATAAGACATGTTTCTATCTGAAATGGTAGTACATTACAGGAATATATTTTGTTTTCTCATCTTCCTGTGAGACCTCAGGCACCTCTAAGTTTTCTAACAGAAAACAGACTTTTAAAGTTTTCTAGCAGAAGCCAGCTCACTTTCAATTTGACTGTAGGACAGGGGTCACAAAATCTAATGTTCACCTGAGTGCAGAGGTAACCTAATTACATTATATGTGTCAGGTATATGTGACAGGACATAATGAGATCGTGCCTTTGGAGGAGTGGGGACTTCTATTCAGTTTCAGCAGGTTGTAACCAAATGGGAATGTTCAATTTTGCCAGTGTGGCCAGAACTTCAAGTTAGTTAAGAGGAGTAGGAAAATTTTATTTTTATATCAAAAGATCTAATTTTAAGTGTTGGCACTAAGTTGACATTAAATACTATGGATGCCAAAACAAATCTGGAAACTGAACACATAGTGGTAGGTCATTAAATAAAATCCTGTGAAGAGAAAATAATAATATAGACAGAAAGAGTTCTTGAAATGAAATATTTTTCTAATGGGACAACTTAGAAATGTTTTCTATAACATATTTAATGTTTTAAAAAATCCTAGCAATTTTTTAGAGAGGATCTGATTCAGATGATTCTACAGCACACTAATATTTAAAGGGAAGCAAATGACTACAAAGTGAGAAAAAGCTGAATGCCGAGTTTCAAACTTCACCTCAGCAGCAAACTGAAAAGTGAATGACAGCAAAACATATGACTGCAAAATAAGAATATAATAGCACTTGTCTCACAAGATGCTGTGTAGATTAAATCATATGAAATAAGTTAAATACCTAGCACAGTCCCTTGTACATAACAATTTCCCAATAAATATTTGCTGCTGTTGCTGTTGAAATGAGAAACTTTAGAAACCAGAATACAAAGGAGAAACATAAGAAGAGGAAAATCATGAAAGAGAATGAGGGTTTTAAAAGAGAAAAACAAGTCTGTGGAAAAATTAACAATGGATCATGTTTTAGAAAATTAATAAAGTCATTAACAAAATAATAAGAGTGAGAAATGTTTCCTTCTCATAAGGGTTTTCAATATGAAAAGTAACATACCCATAGTGTTCCCAAAAAAGTAAGGAAAAAGAATCAAAGCTAGCTATAATTTTTTTAAAGCATAAGGTATAGACAATGAGAAAGAATTATATAAGAATTCAGGAAAAAATTCATTGGGTCTCATTCTTCTCCTCAAAACTATATGCTGATAAGTGATACTTCCACCTCAGATGTTTATGAGTATAGCTCATTGAAAAAGTCAGATAATTTATAAAATATCAACTTAAAAATGACTATGATGAATATATTAAAGGATTTAGGTATTAGGGCACAATATTCACAAATAGGTAATTTTAAAAGAGAAATAGAATTATATTTAGGAGTCAAACAGAAATTCTAGGAATAAAAACTGGATATAAGAGATTTTTTTAAAATTTCCTTTACAGACATCACTACTAGCCACAACCGAAGAAGGAAGTTTTACTTTAAAATAGGTCAATATCTACACCACAAAAACATCTTTCTGGACACAGCTATCCGTGCAAAGAAAATGAAGGGAAACACAAACAATTGGGACTACATCAAACTAAAAAATTTCTGTACAGCAAAAGAGATAGTAATTAAAACAAAAGACAACCAAGTGGGAAAAAAATTTGCATTCCACTCAGCTGACAAAGGTCTAATATCTAAAATCCACAAAGAACTTACACAGCTCAACAAAAACAAAGCAAAAAATCCAGTCAAAAAATGGGGAGAAAAATTTAAAAAAACACTTCTCCAAAGAAGAAATATAGAAGGTCAACAGGCATATGAAAAAATGCTCAACATCATTTATAATCAGGAATATGCAAGTCAAAACCACAATGAGCTATCACCTTACCCCTATAAGAATGGTGTACATCAAAAAGATGGGCAACAACAAGTGCTGGCTTGGAATTGAGAAAAAGGAACACTTTTACACTGCTGGTGGAAATACAAACTGATGCAGCCACCTATGGAAAGTGTGTGGAGATCTCTCAAACTACTGCAAATGGACTACATTTGATCCACCAATTCCACTACTAGGAATATGCCCAAAGGATACCAAAACACTCATTCAAAAGGACACTGTAATCACATGCTTAGTACAGCACTATTTACAATAGCCAGGATTTGGAAACAACCCAGAGGTCCCAAAACTGACAAATGGATGAAAAGGTTATGGTATATGGTATATTTACACAATAGAATATTATTCGACAATCAAAGAAGACAAATGTATGCATTTCTGATAACATGGATAGACCTAAAAGAAATCATATAACAAAAATAAGCCAAAAAGAAAAAGACAAAACCTGGATGGTGTCACTTATAGACGGAATATAGAGAAAACAAAAGGACAAGGAAAAGTCAAAATTAACAAGAGGAAAACAAAACTAAAACAAACAACTAGGGAGAGGGAAGGAAAGGGAGGAAAATCAGGGAAGGGACAAGTGCAAAAGATCATAATGAGGGTTCACGAGAGATATAGAGGTGGGAGAACTGTGGTGAATACAATGATGTAAAAATAGAAATAAACAGATAGATAAACAAATGAAAGCAAGAAAAATAAATAAAATAGGTCAATAAAAATATTCAAAAGAAACCCTGAGGAACAAAGAAAGGGAAAATAAAAAGAACATGGCCTCCAGAAGATGAGCAACAATATTGAATCATTCAACATACCCAAGGAAAGTAAAAACAAAACTAGGCAGATGACATTTATATTAAGAGATGATGGCTGAGGGTCTGGAAAACTCAATAATAAAAGAACAAAACATTTTAGAGAATCTTCAGTGAAATAAAAAATGAACATGACACACTTAGTTACATCACTGTTAAAACCCTGAGACCCAAAGAGAAAGAAAATCTTGATGGCAGCTGAAGAAAAAAGGAACATTACTTATAGAGGAACAAATATAGAGAAAATAGATTTTGATCGGATATCATACAATTCAAAAGAAAAGAGAACATCATATTTAAAGTCCTGAAAAGGAGGGAAAAAATGAACCCATCAACCCAGATTTCTATACCAGTGAACATTATTTTCAAAAAAAAAAAAAAAAAAAAAAAAAAAAAAAAAAAAAAAAAAATGAAGGCATAAGGAAGAACATCTCAGATGAAAACATAAAAATCCACTGGCAATAGATTTGTAATGTAAGATCTGTTAAAGGAAGATCTTCAGCTCAGCAAGTATAATAACAAACCAAATGGAAACAAAGACAAAACATTCTTCCATTACAGATTAACTAGTATTCAGATCACAACTACAAAACAGTACTCACAACTGAGCAGGGATGTACAACAGTTATATTTCTTTTCTGATGTGTTTTCCTAAAGTTAATACTTGTTTTTCATCATCATAGGTTTCCTTTGCTCCCAGTCTAGGTTTCAACTTTACCCATTTGGATTAATCTAAAATCCAACAGTTTTTGAGATTCTGTTCTGTCATAGCCTCTCCCTGTCACATAATTTCACACAATTTTATTACTTTACCATCTTTTTAAGAGATACTTCAGAAGGAACCGAAGGCAAACACACAGATCCTGTTGACCACATGTTAAGCACTACCACCAACAGGCCCTTCAAACAGACGGGGTTTGAAGTGGGGTCTGTGGGCTTAGTGTTCCTTGGCAAATCAGACACCTCAGCGTGGTTTCTAATGCTGGGTCACTGAGCCTCACCCACCCACCCCACCCCAACCCCGGCCCCTACCCCCCAACCCCCACCCCCTCACCTCCTCACCCCTGCCACTCCTAATCTACTCAGAGCCCGCTCCTCTTGTAATCATAAAGAACCTTTGTTTGCTAATATCATTTCTTAATTGAATAAACAGGAGAAGAAGGGAATAGGGCCCCAGTCTCACACCTACCTTCACGGCGCTGAAGCAGAACACATGGAGCACCGCTGCGGCTGCGGCACTGCGGACCACACTGTAAATGGCCGATGTCAGTCCGGAAACCGCTGCAACACAAAGGTCAACAGTTGCTTTCTAGATCGCAGGTCCTCCACTCAACAAATGCAAGAAAGCAAAGCAAGTTTTAGGCTTCTCATACAACGTGAGCTAAAGGAGCGAAAATTAAATCTGCGGATGGGTCAGAAGTCCTAGATGGCTATAGTCCAGGAAGCGGCTGTTTAGCTCAAAATTCAGGAGGACGGCGTTTAGGAATTTTCTTAGTGTTGACAACATTCTTAGAAAACTGTGTGAATGTGTCCATTTGGACGTAATGGAGATCTCGTTGCTTACAGTTGAAAGCTGCTGACCGAAGAAATTATCACCGAGACAGATTTCAATAGAAGGAAAAGGAGAGGCAGTGAGACAGTGATGTCTCTGATGCGGAGGGAGGAAGAGAGAGAGGGAGGGAGGACAGTTTGATAGCTCAGTAGATGAAAAGAAAAACAAGCAAGTACTGGTGTGTGTGTGTGTGTGTGTGTGTGTGTGTGTGTGTGTGTGTGTAAGTGGTAGAGACATAATATTCAATTGCTCTACTCTATGCTTTATGTACATGATTTCATTTAATCCTTACTGCAGTTTTATTTGATCAGAGTGTTTATTCCCATTTAGAGAAGAGTAAGTTTTAAATTTAAGCAATCTGAGTAGTCCCAAGTGAGTTTTAGGTGGGGCTCCATCTACCTGAATCGGAAGTGTCTGAGAGTCACGGTGATGTTTAGGGTTCCAAGTCACCTGCCTGTACAGACGCACATCCAGTACTTACTGAACTGACAATGTCCCACTCATGAGCTCACTTGCACATATTCCTCAGTTAACTCATACTCCAGGACACACACCCACACACTTACATCAGCTCACACAGCTCATTAACATCCATGCACAGACTAGTTTTGCAAACACTTAGAAAATTCTCAAAGCTAGCTCAAAGCTCAGAGAATTCTACACATCCCTGATTGATTCAATCAGGTTGAACTGAAGTAGTTTTCAACGCTACAGAAAAAGAGACCCTAACTGTCTAGGTTTTCAGCCCAAGATCAAGGCTCCTTAGCCCCTACCTGAACTTTTCAGGAAAAATAGAAAGTAAACAACTTACCAGAACCTCCAAAAAACAGCATGTCAATTTGTTCCAAAAGATAAATGCAGAAAGTGTTGATCTGTGGGAAGAGTCCAAGGAGGGAAATTGCAGGGAAGCAATATAAAAATACTGAAAGTGAACAGACAAGATTGATGGTAAATGCATGGTAGTGATGCTAGGGTTCTTGCTCCACATCTGCCTTCCTCCCCTCTCAGCACACCCCACACTGCATGCCTGGAGGCAATACTGGACTCTCTGACCCACTTGGAGGAGAGTATGGAGGTGCTCTCAGGAGCTACTCCCAAGGAAGAGGTGGGGCAAAGGAACACAGACAGGTTCAGGACTGAGCAGGGACTCCCGGATTAGGGTGAGAAGGTAGCATAGTATTCAATTTGCAAGAACAGGCTGGTGTGTGGGGGAGATGATGGGAGAAAGAGCATTGTGAAGACTACAGGAACACCATAAAACCAACGGCAGCTATTTGGGAGATCTCTCCCTGCATGGGAGGGAGACACAAAAATTGGAGCCAATGGGATCCTCCTGACTTTGGGTTTCTGTGACCCAGAACAAAGAAGCTGCTGAAAGCCTTCTACAGTCTAATAATCCAGTGGAGATCAAATTCAGTCAGAAATCCAGACTCTGGGCAGAACAGGGAGAGCAGCTGTGGCTAACTAAGAAACCACACTCTGTGGTGGTGCCTGATTCCAGGTAAACAGACTCACCTGGGAGGTAAAGGCAAACCTACCTGAAGGAGGAGATGGTGCTACCTCTCCAAACCATAGCAATGCAATGGACAAAACAGACATTGGCTATACATCAGTGTTTCATGAACTTTATTTGTTAGAGGAAATAAAATGCGACTATCATTTTCTTTCTCGGCTATTTAAGTCGGGTTTCATAGAAATACAGAAACTCCCATTGTATTGCATTGAAGTGTGATAGTACATCTGTCTTTTTTCTGTCTGTTTATTGAGTAGAAAGTCAATGAAGTTTGATACCAGCAAGCTTTAATAAAATGAAGGAAATTTGATTTAATAAAACTAAGGAAAATTGATCCAATATGCCTAGACATAGAATTATGTCCTAACACATGCCACAGTGGAAGTAGGGATGATAGCAGAGAGTGCTTCAGCTATTTCTAAGGAACTGGAAATGCAACCTTTCCATAGTGAAATTGTAGGAATGAGAGCAATTGTGTGTCCCACTTTCCTGCTAGTATAAGTTAAAATTATGTATGGAATAAAGCTCTTGACAGCAATACCAAGAAAGTACTTCAACCCTTTAGTAACGTATAATATTATGTAGTGAACATGACTATGATCAACAGGCCTTTCCTTGGAATTTGAGTTATATTTTGAAGTACATGGTGATTTTGTTATAATGTTTTTTCCCTGTGGTAAGATTTTAACTATCCTGTAAAAACCTAGAGCATCTGTGAATAATACATTTCCCAATGTAGACATTCAGAAACAAACTCTGATCTTGAAGATATGACTGAATAAGACATAATGTTTTCTTTTTTAGCTTTTGTGAATGAAAGCCAGAAACATGAGAGGAGATATAAGAAACCCATAGACATTTAATTACAGAACACATAGTTATGAGTATTACAACTTTAATCCACAGAATTTCAAGCAAACTGAGTAGTTCCCTTAACTATGGGATTCAAAACTCAGCTCAGAAGATCCTTTGCTAGTTGATATTCTTCATGGCCAGGACAGAGACAGAGGGGAGATGAAAATTTATTCATTTACTGTCTTAAATGCTATAGTGTATGATAACACTATACTGAGTATGAACAACTACAGAAAAAGTATGGGTGTGAAATAATGTCGAACACAGCCCAAGATTGGAAGTTCTATGACAAAACTGGGGTAAGGAAATGTTCACTGTAAGAAATATAGTAGGCAATGAAACCAAAACTAATGAAGCAGAAAGAACTGGAACAGGAAAAAGGAAGACATGAAGGAAACAGAGCTAGAAGATACTTAAAATTCTTCACTGAAGATGTTCTGGTCATGCAGGCAGAATTATAGCTAAATGAGCAACAGCAGAGAACATGGCAATCCAGGATGAAGATTTTCTCTAGATTTTCTAGAGCAGGAAATCTCTGGTCTCCAAAGCCAAAGAAGGGGGTGTGGAATCAGAACAAAACAGGTCTCATCTGTCAAGCTATAGTTCATGTAATAAGGTAGCCAAATCTGTTGCCTTAGTAGAATTGGAAAATCACACTTGCGCTTGCTGAATTTTTGTCTTTTTTTCCAAAAGTGAAAAATAAGAAAGTCCCTGTAGTTGTTGGCATTTTCCCCTGTGAACACAGATTTTTTTTTTCTGAGCACACCACCGAGAAGGTCTATAATTTTCTTTTACTTTATTACTACTCATTTTCCCTCATAAGTACATAAGTGTACAAACTCCTAGTACAGTTCCACTTTTTTTCAAAAAAATTTTAGAAATGAAAATATTGTAAACTGCTTATTTCTTTGGTTAGATGTGAATAATACTGGTCATTACTGTATTCATAGATTTGGTGTGAAAGCACGCATAATTAAAATAATAAGGAAATAAAACTAAAACTTATGGAGTTGCTGTGAATGGCTACATTTTGGGTCTCCACCACACCATATCTACAATAATTGTCCTGGTGGTAACTACTGAGGCCAGGAAATAAATTTTTATACAAGACACAGAAATGTAAGGTTTCAGTGTGTAAAGGAGAGAGAGTACATTGCAATGACTGGTCATAAAACCTCTCCATATCACTAAGAGTTACATTTTGAAGCTACATTACTTTAGGTAGAAGGTGATGGGCCTATGGACAAAATAAAAAAATCCTCAAACCCAAAAAGGAGAGGCTGTTTGCTAAACAACCCATCCAACACCCAGAATCCTCCTGCATGCAGCCCATAACTTTTGCCTAGTCTGAACTCTTTCCAGAGCAGGAAGCTCCTTGATTCACTAGGCAATCTGTACTACTCACTTAGACTAATTCACAGATCTGTCATGCAGTGAGTTCTAATCTCCCTAACCATCTGCTGGGTCTGGATAGCATAACAACAGGGAATAAAATCTCTTACAGCCTTGCAATGACCTGGGTCATCCATGCATTTATTCTGTGGGTTGGACTTCCCATTCCATCTCCAGACCCAAGAAAGCCCACATGGTCATGTTCCTCAGGATACACTAGCTTTGCTCTTGCTGCTTTTAAAACCTGGTTCAGAATAGAAGACCTTTTGGCTTTCTAATCTACAGCATCATTAGAAAGCCAGTCTCAATCACAGGTTGTTGCTGAAGTCATCCAAAAAAGAAAGTAATAAAAACTCTTACCCAGGATCACTAAGGTCTTATGGAGCACAGGAATGAGTAATGGCTGATGAGGGTTTTGGGTTTTGTTTTTTACCTTTTCCTGGAAATAAATAAATTTTCCTGATAATGATAGTGAAATGCCCTGAGTGATATTCTGAAGATATACGAGGGATCATAAAAGCAAAAGAAACTTCCCTGAAGGTTTCCATTTCCTAAATTCACCCCAACCTATAAAAGAGCAACTAGCCCCTGTCACTAACCATCTCTTTTCCTCCTGTATCAATTCTGGCCCTGTTTCCTGCCTCTTGTATTGTTCTGTTATCTGGTGTTCTCTTCTTGCCTTTGAGGTGCTCCTGTTCTATGATAAGGCACTTCTCTCTCATTCCCACCTGACCAGTTTTCATCTGATTCACTCCCCACTCCTGTTTGAAGGGCTCAGTCCCCTTTGCTCTGGGTTTGCTTGAAAGGAGAGACTGAAAGCAGCAGACTTTGGGTCTCCTTTGCTCCGTTTCTACTCCTCTTTCTCTCCCACCTCCTTCCTCTCAAATAGGTTGATGGTGTTGAGCAGTAGCCAGGAGTGGCAGTGGGTAGGAGAAATATCACCAATAAGGCACAGCTCTAGAAAACATTCACATTCTCCAGCATCACATCCCGAACTGGAGGCAAACCACCTCCACTTTGTCCAGAGTGATGCATAAGAGCACCTTCCAAGATAACAAATGAATTTCCCATCCTTAGTTCTTGTTTCTCACTGTCCTTTTCTGTAAATGCTCCTTATTGAATGGGTTGAACATTAACAGAGGTTGAAGTCCTAATCCCCCAGGACCTGAAAATGTGAACTTTACGAAAACAGGGTCTTCACAGAAGATCAAATAAGGATGAGAGCATTAGGATGGGCCCTCACCCAAGATAACTGGTGTCCTCTCAGACCCACAGACAAACAGGGACTGAGGGCAGGTGATGTGAAGAGACACAGAGAAGATGGCCATCTCGAAGTCCAGAGAGATCTGCAGTGGATCTTCTCTAAAGCCTTCAGAGACTTTAAATTCTGGTCTCCAAACCAATGAGATCAATTCCTGCTATTCCCAGCCATCTGTTTGTGGTCTGCTGTTACACGGACCATGAGAAACTAATGCACTTTTCCTCATAACCTTTTGTTTTCTCCTATTATTTTTTTCTTTTTTCCCTCTCAACCTGAAAATGACAGCAACTATACACCACTTCAATCCCTTGGTAACTGAGGGACAGATGGTGAAGAGGTTGTGCAAAGAATAGATGGCTTTGAATTGCCCTTGTTTTTTTCTCATAAAATCAGAAAAATAGTACAAGCCTCTATCACCTTCCTCTTTCCCAATTGTACTAAATTCGTACTATGATCTTTTCCTGCTCAGTGCAAATTACTATGGTTAACACACTCCTTCCATAGGGATTGCTATTGTTCTATTTTTCTTTTTTCTTTACCCTAGAACTTCTTTAGTAGAGGCTTGATGGATTATTTATCACTATTTTTTACTTGTCATTGTTGACAAGTAGACAAAAATATGTATTCAGGAGAATTAATGAGGGAAAAGGAATTCCAGTGAGAAAAGATAAGAAGTGCCATATTCCCTGCCCCATCTCCACTCCTAACGGAATTGAATTAAAGAAAACTAAAATAAGAATATAACATAGTCAATGGGTAATTCTAGAACAAGAGTTACTGCTAAAAGTAAAAATTGGGTACATTTTTGCAAGTGCATTAAGGTCTTTCTTACTTTTTGAGACTAAATAATACTTCACAGTCTGATGTCAACAAAAATTCGCTGTGCTAAGACAACTTATGTATTCAACAATGTTGACTTTTTGACAGTACCACTTTTCAGAAATAAGGAATGAGAAGACACCTTTGTACAGAAAAATCATAGGTAAATTTCAGGCAGAAGATAGGTAATTTATGAGAAGACAATGGTGAAAGTTAAAAAGTTTTATGTATATACAATCCCAATGACAGAACTCGCAGTCACTAAAAAATAGTATGATGAAAAATATTAGCCAAGGTAGAAATACAAATTCTCTGGTAAGAGAGCACTGACTGGGAGTCTAATCATGGAGCCATTTCCATTTCTTTTCCCAACATGCTCCTTTTCCCTATAGAAGCACAGAGATTCTCTGAAACTCGGAGCTACTGTATGAAAGAGAGCCACAAGTTTTCACATGTTGTAACAGGAAGAGGATGGAGGATGCAGACAGAGGTGAGCTTGCAGTGGGTTGCATGTGGATGAAGTAAAGAATTTGCTACCAATACAGCAGGAAGAGGAATAAGGAATAACAGCAGGAAGGAACGTTGGGGGTACCCGGATGCCTATCAGTTTTCACCTGCAGGGAGCACAAAGAAAACATATGCCATATTCAAGGGCTCTTCTTTGTTCCATTAAAGATATTTGAAGCTGGAGGAAGCTTACTAGGGAATTGAGGGCTTTGACAAGTTATTCCTATTAGGATTTCTAGCTGCCATTCAATAGAGGTGAGAGATGCATTCTGCAGTAGTCTTCATCATCTCATGTGGTCAATGTGATGGTAGCTTATCCTATCACTCTCTAGAGCCCATCACAAAAATTCTTGGAGCACCACAGTAAAGCCTTCCAATATGGAATTTTACACTAATGCCTGGAGATGCAGGTGAGCAAAGTACACTAGTGATTAGCTGGATAAGCAGTTTATCTAGGACTCATGGGGACTAAGAACTCAAGCACTCCTGGGTCACCACACAGATAGGGCTATGCCTGCTGCCCTGATGGCAAAACCACCCTAATCTTTGGGAGTCCCATTGGCCCCACACACCAGCCACCAAAGAGATCAGTCTTCAGATATTACAACACCACAACTTCATGGTCATGGATATGAAAAATGATTCTGTTATAGGGTGTTTTAAGGCTCCAACCTTCAGACAGTACACTGAAGGGAAGCAAGCAAAGAGGGAAAGGTCCATCTTGTAAACCAATTATCAAACAGGTTTCTCTAGGGAATCAGAAACTAAAGGGAAACACATTCTCCCTTCCTTCTATTCTTCCCCACAACCCCAAAATTAACTCACCTATTAGCAGATCCCGGGCTGACTGGAGGGACCCTGGAGAGAAGAGCTTCAAGCCATAGACAACGTAAGTGGGAGGGTGCCTGGCTTTGGCCCCTGTATCAAGAAGCAAAATAAGGCCACACAGCACACAAAAATAGATTGGTCTGCTATATGTTATGATTTGGTTGTGTCCCTAGAAAACAAACACAGTTTCTGAATGGTACCTTTTATTTGGATTAAATGAAAAAAGATTATAGCCAATAATTTATACCATTTCATACAACTTCTATCATAAAACAATTCTTTTTCCACTCCATCATAATTCATACACATCAGGCAAAAAAACAAACAAAAAAAACCCTTCATGATTATTCTGTCAAATCCGAATGAGAATATAAGCAAGAATGCTACACTTTTCAGACTCAACAAGATTTACCTGAAAATTTAATTACCATCTTTGGAGAAAATATAGATATACTTCATTGCTTCCCAAAGTGAAACATGCATTTGTACTGCTTGCAAGTGCAACACTAATTTAAACTGTTATTTGCTCTTCATGGTCTAACATGAGCTCCATTATTAATAAGAAATAGAATTATAAATTGTGGACTTTAATTTCCTCATGTTTTAGGAGGCAAGACCATATAAAGCTATACTTGCAGATAAAGCATACAATGCCCTCATGTAGCACAGTGAAATAATCCAGCTTTAAAACTTTGTTATCTATATACTTTCCTTTGAAGAGGGGCCAAAATTTAACAGATCCTGTCTTAGCTTTCAAAATACTGCCATAAGGAGAAGTAGGAACATTTATTTTTCTTCTCCTAGATTGGATGGAAAAACTAAGGAAAAAATATAATATCAAATTCCCAGGGTAAAAGTCAATGAAGAATTTATATCTTCTCACCAATCAATACACAATATATAAAGTTCAAAAAACCAAGCAAGACAAATTAAAGAAAGAATACTCTTTGTAATTCACCAGCTATTTTGAGTATAAAACATAAAGTTTAAAGTAATATGATTTTTGATGTGGGTTTTTTAACTCACTGCCTCAAACATGTTATATTTAGAAATGCAATTTAAATTGCCACTGCTTCTATAATAGAAATAGTCCTATTCTGAGACCATCTTTTAATAGAAAGGAAAACACAGGTTGTCCATGGGGACTGGTTATGCTTGGCCCTGAGTCCAGACTTAGTCTTGAAGGAATATTTGCACTCTTATGAAATTTCCTTTTGTATCCAACTAGGTCATAGATTAATGGGTATGGGAATACTGTCTCTGCATTAAAGAAAAAATCTGAAAATAAAGTCTAAGTTAAATGTTAATGCATTTCCTATCAAGTGAATAGCAAAATAAATTGGGGGATACAGATAGTTATTTAGTGTACAAATACACAAGCATATAAAACATTTTCTCAAGATGAAACTTTGAGAAATATGTAATTAAATAGCACCATCCATTTGCCCTAATTCTTCCTTTGACTAAGAGCTTAAAAATACACTGTCTAGGAATTGAAAGTCTTTGGCCTTGAACAGTTTGAAGTGTCATCCTGCATTCACCAAGTCTGACTTTATTTATTGGGGATATTTCTTCGTATTTGTAATTTATGAGACAGAAAACTTCAGACTCTCTTACAAAGAGTCTGCTCTCTCCATCATATCTCTGCTTCATCTCACTCCCTATAAAATGTTGAGTCCCCAGATCATCCTGAGCACACTGCTAATACATGGCACACAAGTCACCTTTATTTGCACTGACTCCAAGAACACCTGCTAATGAAATATTCCAGCTTCCCAGTTCTTTCTTTTGCATGTGAATCATTATTCATTAAAATCCCCAAGAACTTTTTTTCTGACAGGAAAATGCTACTTGTTCTTCCAGGTGAAGTCTGATCACAATTGAAACCTAGTATCTGACTCTTTCTTGCTTGTTCTGTAATCTTGACACACTGGGGCTCCCACCCTTTCAGCTGTGGGGCATCCCACAGGCTATGTCATAAAAACCGGTCTTTGTACGCACTTGGGGTTCCCCTCAGCTTGCTGCAGATACAGTCTCACAGTACACATTGTGATCACAGTGCAGGTAAAGTAGGGTGTTGGCTCCTAAAGCCTCCTGGAACCCCATTTATGAAGGATGGGTGTGAGGCTGAGGGACACAGTCATTCTAAAAGACCCTCTTACAGAGAGGTCAAATACATTAAGTCTGTTGTTGTAAAGAAAATAAATGTACTTATTCTAAGGAAGGTGGGGTACCTGAGAGAAGCTAAGAAGGCCCAGGGGCTAGAATCCAGCTAGACCTAAGAGGTCCCTGAACCAGTAAGACCAGTCAGTCCCATCTGCTGATTCCACACTCCTGCACCAGCATCTGCTTCTTCTGCTCATAGGGCAGTCAGGAGCCTCCTCAGTCCAAACCATGTGCATCCATCCAGCCCCACTCAGAGGTCCAGCAACTGCCACAGCAGCCAAGTGTCCCAGCCTTCCCCTCACCAAGGCACTGTCTCTCACCTACTTGAAATTCATTCCCTTGGCTAACCCTCAGTGCTCTCTATGAAATACATACTACTATTCCCATTGTCCCAAGAGTAAAGAGAGGCCTAACGTTGAAGAAGTCTGGGTGACATGGTAGAGAAGTTCAGGGTATACAAGGTTGTGAATAAATAAAAGTTAAATCAATTAAAATTGATAAAATCAATTTTTCAATTAAAAAATTAATTTAAGAAAAAAGTGTCCTGTCCCAGGCCTCACCAATGGAAAACAATGACAGAGCAAGTGTTGGAATCTTGGTCACCTGGCCTCTATTGTTGGAATCCTGGTCACCTGGCCTCTAACAACCAACACCTCAATATCTTAAAAGAGGACTGTATCTGGCAATGAATCCTTCTAGGCCCAGCCAAACTTTCCTCAATTTTATTAATAGTTGTTCTTGAAACTTACAATGTGAATGCTACTTTACATACATGTACAGCAAACATAGGCCATAGAAAAAGCATTCATACAAGCTTTGGGCATCAACTTCTAGTAATAAGATTTTAGGGGCTGAAAAGGGCTTCGACATTTGGAGGGCACAGAAAAATAGTCATATACGCTGTTCAATCTATGTTTACCAACATGCAACTCTCATCCTTTTAGTAAAGGCTTATAATTTGTATAGTTTATTATGATGGTGTAGGTTAGTTGATCTAAAAATAATTTTATGGTTGTTATTTATTTATTATATATATATATTTCACATCATTATAGTCCTCAGGGATCACCCACCACCTCCCCTCCCTGGCCACTCCAGCTGGTCCCCCTCCCTTGTGTACTTTCTTTTTAATTATTATTATTATTATTATTATTATTATTATTATTATTATTATAAATTTCTTTTTATTTTTTTAATTTTTTAATAGTTTATTTAAATATGAATTTCACATCTCTGTGATCTCTGGGGTTCACCCCACCTCCAGGAAGTACAATTCAGAAACCCCTTTTTTTATGGTTGTTGATGAGTTCTTTTATACTTTAACTTAAGCAAATCACCAGTGTATTTGCAGTCAACCTGTACTTTTTTTTTAAGAGACTAGATGTCACTATGTTGTCCAGGGTAGTTCCGAACCCATGAACCCATGGACTAAAGCGACCCCTGGCCTCAGCCTCCCAGCACTGGGATTACAGGTGCGCACCACCACACCTGGCTCAACCTGGACATTTCTTAACTAAACTCTTTTGCATGTGGAGCAAAGGGAGAATAACCCGGGGGAGTGGGGGAAAGGAGGGGCACTGTCTGCCCTACAGAAAGCTGAGCCCAGTAAAGCCCTAGACAGCAAGTACATTATAACTTATGCATGATGTACACAAGCATGTTCAGAACATTTTAGAGAAAGCATTATGGGAGATTATTAATAACCAAAGGGCCAAGTAAGTCTCAGAAGTTGACTATTAAGATGCTACTTGAGTCCAATCAGGGTAGAAATCAGATAAACTACTTAAAAAATTGAAAGGACATTCATGTATTAATGCTAAGTGAAGTCAGAAGGAGAAAGACAAGACCTGGTGATTGTATTCATATGTGGAATATAAAGAAACAAAACAGCTAAACCAAAACAAACCCTAGAAATCTGACTTTAGGAATGAAGCTACCAGTAGAGAATGGTGGGGGTGGGGAGCAAAGGGGTGCATTGGGGTGGGTGTGGTACAGTTGGCATACATTTGAAGAGATGTGAAACTATAGCTTAAAGTCATATACAGTGTTATAAGCCAATTTTTTTTCTCAATCAAAAGTGATATAATTTTTAAAAATTGAAAAGACATGGGTAAACGAGTTTCTAGAAACTTAGTTTTTAGTTCTACAGAATGACTCAGTTTCATGTCTGACTTCCTAACTTTCATATCTGTGAACCTTGACAAATGTTCAAATGCAATTGTCCAGGAAGAGAGCATTGAGATAGATATCCAAGTATTGCTCACAGCAATGTCCAGGGTATGGCTCATTCTATTAATACCTATTGCACACATTTCCCCACTTTATCAGAGGCTTACTCTCAATGGCAGGAAAAGACCCAGGGAAGCATGGTGATCTAAGCTCTGCCCTACTTAGTGGTACAAATTTAGTGTATAAGAAATAAAAGGCTTTTTGGAATGACTGAGGCCACAATTATTTACACAAAAACACAAAGTAAATATACAACCAAATAGATAAATATCCTTTCATCAAGAGCCACTGAAACTAAACAGTGTGGAGTTTCGTTAAAAGAATAAAAATGGATCTGCCTATGACTCAGCAACTCCACTCCTAGGAATCAACCCAAGTAACACAAATTTGAAAGGAAAACCATGCTCCTATGTTTACTGCAGCACTATTTACAATAACCAAGACAAGGAAACAACTTCAATGCCCCTAAACAGATGAATGGAACAAGATGTGGTATGCATACTCTACTCATTGATTTTAAAAAGATAAACTCATACCATTTTCATGAGTTTAGTTAGGATTAAACTAATAGAAATTAGCCAGAAGGAGATAGGTAAATACTAGATGATACTATTCACTTACACATGGAATATAGATACTATTCACTTACACATGGAATATAGAGAAACCAAATAAAGGGTCAAACAAAGATAAATTTTAGAATTAATCTTTGAAAACTAACCAGAGATCTGAAGCACCTCAGGAGAGGGGTGAAAAGTGGGGGAGGGGACACAATGGACTACAGTGGAGGACCATAGGTGCTTTGGTGGTGGGAGAGTACAGTGAGCTCACCGGAGGGGGGAGAAATCTCATAATTCAAAAAAAATTACAATGGAAAACAACATTATTTCATTTAAAAAAGCTTGTTATTCATAGGATTGCAGTTTGAGAAATTATTTTTATGATTCGTAATCATTCCTCTATGAATACTATTTTAACCAGATGATCAAGGTAAATGTCAACAGGTAAATTCTGCTGATAGTACATGTCCTTTATATGATATGATGAAATGGCTCTTCAGCTCTGTAATTTTCCTCCTAAAAATCCCATAACCCCAGTCTATGAACATCAGATAAATCCCAACTGAGTGACTGTCTAAAAATTCCCTGAGTCCTCCCAAAGATCAAGGTCATAAAAAAAAAAAAATTCTAAAACCCCATCACAGCTAACTTGAGCCTAAGAAAACAAAATGTGACATGGTGCCCTGAATGATAGCCTTGAAAGAAATAGAACACTAGGTAAAAATTAATAAGTAAAGTATAAAGCATGAACTTCAGTTAATAAAAATATATCACTTTCTGGCTCATTAATTGTGACAAATGTAGCATACTATGTAAAAGGTTAATAATAGGGGAACTGTGTATGGGGCCTACGAGGAATCTCTATCACTGTTCCAGTATTTCAGTAAACGTAAAAGTAAAACCGTTCTTTAAAAAAACCTTATTTACAAAAGCCATTCCCAATGGTTTTTTATATAAGCCAAAGTGACACCAAATTTCCTCACTCTATAGTAGCCATAGTTCAATGAGTAGAACACAGAAGTTACAGCCCTCACTTTCCAGTTCGTACTATGAGCAAATAAACCATTATGTCAAGTAGAAGGAAAACGGGATAGAAACATACACAGAGGACCCAGTCTATTCCAGACCCTACAATGGCACAGCATATATGTTGGTACTGATAATGGTCCCTGACTCCAGAGTTATACAGGGGACGCCACTTTGGGCTGCCTCTTAGATACTCTACTGAAATCTGCTTTCTGGGTTATTATTAGTGGATATTTTTGGTTAGATCAGTGCATAAATCTGTGTAGGCTGATTAGCATCATGGTTGCCCGACCTGCTATTACCAGTTTCTAATTGTTTCCAGTACCATATACCAATACCAATCCCGTTTTTAAGCTTTCCTAGACTTTTTTCTTTTATAAAACAGTTGCATTTCTTTCCAATCCAGGGTCTATTGTACCATGTCCATGAGCATGCCATATTAATTCTGCATCTACATTTGAAAGACAGTGCTACACAAATATATATATATATATCCATATTTTTATTTTATTCTCTTCTGAATTTAACAATTTGTTCAAAATTTGCCATTTCTGTACTCTTGGGAGGAAACAAAGAGGAAAAGCTGGTCAGTTGCTCCACAAGCAAGAACTGACAGATTTTATTAACAGTCCCTCCCTCAAATGGAAAAAGTAATGTAGTTTAGAAAAGCTTTGAATCATTTGCCTGTCACTGATGAATGAAACTTAACCAGGGTAGTAGTAAAGGCAAGTTCCAGAGTCCCTGCCCAGACTCTTCTGGCCAGGTCCTTTCAGAGACATGCTTGTCTGTAAAGAGGATACAGTAAAAATCAGCCTTTATATGTCAGCATGCTTAGTCACAAGCAAGAAAAGATACTTTACAGCTACCGTAGTTTCTTTCCTCACTAGCACTGTTAGAGAAATGCCAGTTCATATTAGGGAGCAATTCATTTAGAAATCCTTGTGAGTGAATTAATTAATTACTGCAAGAAAAGTAGTTAGAGATCTGACTATGTCTCACTCTGACAGTGAGAAAGTCACTTCATACTGTCTCGCCATGACATGCTGGCTAGGATAAAGTAGCAGCTGAATCTAATCTTTTGGAACTAAACTGATACAAACACTCCAGTTCCAGCTGAGCAACGAGGACGTAAGGATCCTGCTGAGGGACCTGCAAGTCCTCAGGGATTACGCAGCTGTACTCACCATCCACCTTGACTAGCATGTTCTGCATATTCCTGAAAGCACACGCAGGAAATGAATGTTTAATAGCATATAGCACCCCTCCCCCAAGTCACCCAGAAAAACGGGGATGACACAGAGCTGCAGTGCTGTTTCGAAGCAGGGGTTGGGCATCCAGGGTGGGCTTGAATTCACAGCACATTTCAGAGCTGCACACCGCTACCCACACCACCTAACCCAGATTTCTGATGATAATCACAACAATGCATCTTAATACCCTAATTATGCTGCTGCTACTTATCTTGATGTTCAGACTCTGGGATAAAAGAAGATGTATTATATGTAAACCAATTACAGGCAACAGAGAAATTTAACAAGAGAGGAATGCATGCCATGTGATTGTCCAATTATAAGCTTTTCTTAATTACTATGAGCTAAACACAGTTTTAAAAGCAGTCCTAAATCCTAGATATGCATTTTTTTATAGCACAATAGAAAAAAGATTAAGTTTTCTTTCATTGGAAGGGGTTTTCTAGGGCCCACAGGAGCTCACCCTAACAAAGGAAAGCAGGTTTCTCAGAGAGCTGGGAAGTTTCACTAGGCAGTGGTCTCAGCACAAAGGCATGTGGCCGGGGTACCTGGGAAAGAGGGAGGAAAAGGGACAGAGCCTGACCCTCAGCACCCTGGAAGGGAAGTACAGCTGGCCAGCAGACATTGGGGGTGCTGCAGAGCTCCTGGGGGACCTATAGCACACCCAGAGATGAGTAAGGGTGAGCCCAGAGTCTTGGTTAAAATTTATCCCAAAGGTAAGGAGACAAAAGGTAACAAAACACTTGAAAATGTGACATGGAATGACATCAGCTAAATATAAATGACATTACTAATCATGATAATCTCTGTTTAGTAAGTAATTTCTGCACTGTTTAAAGCACATCCCATTACAATGGAAAACCGAGGCATAATAAAACGACAGATCTTACTCAAATAAGCAGAGGAAACAGGTAGTTTGATGGAACAGTTTGCCATCTTCCCCATCAGGTTGCAAAATCTTTCTTTACAAAAGTCCAGTGGATAGAAAAGACCATCCACACGCTCTTCACTCCCCACTGCCCCCAACAATCACCATGCTCTCAGACCTAGCCTGACCTTGGCCCTCATGCGCTGATATATTCATTAGAAGTTTATCCAGTGTATATGTGTATGCTGATGTGTATTTTTGACCTTGGGAACACATTCTGGCTGGCCTGCTGTCTTCAACACAAGCCAACAAGATAAGCGACTCGCCTGTCACTTGACACTTACGTGTATTGGAGAGGCGGGGTCCGGCTGCACGCTCTAGAACAGAAACCACAAATGTCGGTGTCATCATCTCATGATTTCAAGGATACATTCAAAACAGTAAGAATAAGGTGTGATCTTGCCTTTAACAGCGAGTACTGGCAACTGGCCATGACCAAGCAGAAGAGCAGGACCCGCATATCTTTGAAAAAACCCCGGTTCAACGTCAGAAATCCAAGTAGGGAAACCAGAACAATGAGTAAAACCGCCAGCACATTTTCCTTGACATCTTCAGTTCTGTGCAAAATAAACAAAAAAAATAATAATAAATAAAGGAGATAAGACGCAATTCTGTTTATTTTTAAACAGGGAATACCCACTTGCTTCCCAAAAGTCTGACAGTGATGGCAGAGTGCCCTCTCATGCCTGGTGTTATATTTGGTAACATGACTTTAAGGCTTCTTTCTTTCCTGATTCTTGCACTATATAAACAACATACATATTTCAACTCCAGATTTATGCAACTGAAACAAATGAAATAGTATCACTGGATCTTGCTAACCACTAACCTAGGTTCACTGGAAAGAAGTAGAAAACTATTCCATCCACCTGAGTGAAATGCATGTCAGGTAAAGAAATTTACTAGCTTCTTTTAAAGGGCATTGACACCTGGTTGAGTGGGAAATCATTTCTACATACAGTCTTCACAGCCAGAAGGTAATGCTCCATTTTAGAAGAGTGCTGGCTGGTGAGCTGACCCTGTAGAAGATCTGGTAGAGGCAAGCATGCTCCTAGCCTTACTGGGTGGTCTTCTCTGGGGGTTTCAGGCAGAAGATGGAGAGGTGAGCTTATCCAAGGTGCAGTGAAGTCAGTGGATGTGCAAGTGACAACACCAGGGTATGTTAGCATATTGTTGTAAGGGACTGAAGGTTGGATGTATGGTAAGCTCCCAGATTAAGTCTTTATGGTAATACAAGTGCCTGAACCAAGCTTGCTAGGAGGCATTCAAACCAAAGGGGTGTAGACTTCCAAGTCAGTGCTAGCTTTTGGCCAGTAACACTAGATAAGAATCAAGTCTCAACTGCTCTTTTTCAGTTGACTAAATCTCTGAAGGAAACTGTAATAAATAAGCACCTACATCCTTAGTTATTTTACCACAGGATCTTAGGACCAAAGTAACTTAATTACACTTTTTAATTGTTGCTTTAAAATCTGGATATTTCAGTCTTTATAATTTCTGTTTTGGATAATAGTTCTGACTACCACTTTTTAAACCAGAGGCAGCATGACCACACAACAGTCAAGTGAGATGTGTTTTTCTTCCCATAAACCACAGGTGAGCATAGGAGCACTTGGTTATTTAAAACATTCCTGGAATGTATGATTTTTATTTTAAAAAATCATCTGAGAAACTGCAGAAAAAATCAAAACCTTTTATTTTTTTTCTTAAGAAGCAACATAATCAAAATGCTAAAGAGACTCTAATCATCAACTTCACATTAAAGTGTAAAAATATCTGAAGGATCAACCTCAACTTCAATGCAGTGCAAGTTCAGGAAGAAGACTGTTCTCTTCCTTGTATTTGGGATTTCTGTAGTTATTTGGGACCACTGTTTAAGGATTCCTGGTCTTAATGCAATCCTACATAAGAATAAAATTTATACTACATGAAAAAATAAGACAGGATCTATTACTAGGAACTACAAAGACCAATTATCTTTTAAAGATTGTATTCCATAAGAAAACGCTCAAATAAGTGCAGCTATTTTCTTCAAAAAAAAATAGCTTCAAAAAGACTTCAAAAGTGTAAAACATCATAGTAATATTAAAGTATTTTTGTCCATACTGAGATTCTGTGTATACAAATTGCCTTAATTATTAATAAGCCAATGTATATGATACTAATATAAGCTCTAAGAAAATTTAAAAATCAACCATATTTCTGGCATAATAAAATCCAGGAATTAAATCAGGGTTTTTATACTCAATGAATGTTGTTAAAATTATTCCATGTCATTTTTAAAACTTGAGTGTATTTTTGGTATCTCTGACTTTTCTTTTTACCAGAATCATCATATGCTATTTCAAAAAGAAAAATGTGAATGTGCATTTGTATGAATGCTTACCTAGAATTTCTGTAAAACTTGCTAATTTATAGTCAATTTTTGATATTTCAGTCTGCATCAGTTAAGCTCCTTTTATTTGAATAAATTCACTAAATGGCTCCAGAAAGAAAAGAAATCCAAAGCTCTTTTTGGTTTTACAGATACTGGTTGATTTTGTTAACTAGTCAATTATGACAGACTTCTGTTTCTCTTCCCTTGCATTAAATTCTTGCTCTTATGGTTTGAATGCACTAATAAAAAGTAAGCCTAAGAAACCCTAAGTACCCTATCATGAGGCCCCAAAAAGGCAGGCCTCCAGATTCCTTTTCTCATTCCCTATCCCATGAGTTACCTGAGACCGCACTGTGGCCCAGGTGTGCTGTGTAATTTCCAGGTCCTGAAAGTAATTAACATGTTTTCTTCAAAGATTTCTAATGGTTATTGCTAAAGGGCATCTTGCAATTCTAAGAATCTCAAGGGCTGGTCCATTTGAAATACTTACTTTAAAAAGGTATTTGTTAGAATAGAGAAATGACAGAATGGAAAATTAGAGAAAAAGGAGAACAGAGACAAATCCAAAAATACATGCATAGACTGAATGACAAATTTAAGGCAAAGAGAAGAGGGTGCAATGATAGGAACCATGAAGATATGATCAGAGAACATAAGGAAACATTTTCCAGGAAGATTGGTCAGAATTCAGAGTAAAGTTGAAGAAAACTAAGCAGAAGGCCTTAAATCATGAGTTTACGCAAACATTAGTTAAATTTTAGTGCTTGCTATTCATCAATTTCTTCTACTTCCAGTGTAATCCTTACATTTTTCATATTTTTCTGACAGTTCAAGTTATTTAATTCGTGTGAGAATTTAATATCCCCAATGAATATCAAAGATAATGTCTTTATGACTTTTATCTTAGCAGAATACTTACGTTTACTGTGTGCCTGTGTTCCTAAGCAGAATTTGCAGATCATTGTGGTGTAGTTAGGAAGGTGTGTGAATGACCAGTGCTCCCACATAGCCCTGAGTGGTCCTCCAGGCCAAGCTGTAAGGTGATAGCTCACACCTGGGAATCCGTATTTCTACCAAGCTCCCAGGTATTTCTGACCCACAGTTCTATTTGGGGATTACAGTCTCCTTGCTAAAGGTCCCTAGCTACTCCATTTTTCTAGGTCAGTGTTTTGGGTTTTTTTTTTTCCTCTTTCCTTGCTGTCAGCTGGGGGTTCATGCAGCCCCTTTCTCCCCTCTTAATTGACTGTGAACTGGAAAACCAGATCACCAAGCTTGCTAATAGATGACTGAAATTAGGCTGATAAGGACTCTGAATAAACAAGGATTCCTCTCATGAATTAAGGGCCTAAATCTTACTGGCTGTGTTTGACAATATCTACTTTGGCTACCCTAATTTATTTTATTTTTTATTTTCCTTCTTTCTGGATTCTAGGCCACATTTCAGGGAATAGTAATTATAGCAACTCATAAAGAACTTTCTATGGTTAAATTAATTTAGTCCTCACAACCCCTCTGTAGTATAGGTTATCCCCCACTTAACAAGTAGAATAGCTGCACAAAAAGCTGTCACAGCCATCCCTTGAACACTAGTAAGTAGTGGACACTGGATGGAACCAGGGCATCCCCAGAGCCTAGGGTCTCCCAATCAATCAGCTGAGGGACCAATGGATATGAGAGTGGGGCTGTCCCTATGTCATACTGGACACAAAGCTGAAAATCCACACAACTTGCACGAAGGGTGATTAAAAGTATAAAACCATACACTTTTAAAACTGAAATAACCATCATCTTCCTTTAGAGACTATTTGATTTTCAGTTAATTTTTTGCGATCTGGTGTATTTTAAAATAATAAACCTAGAATTCTAAGGAAATACGTATTTTTAACGTGAAGAGTTAACACAGTTCAACTTTCAACAATTCCTTTTTTATAGAAAAAAATAATATTTCAAAAATCTGCCTCATCTAACAGAATGTATTATCTTGGATTATTTTAGTTAAGCATGAGATGTTCATCTTAAGTGTGTTCCCCTTGGGTAACATAGTGCTGTTAGAAAAACCATTGTTGATCCATTCTCTGACTTGTGGGTCCTGAAATTTACTGTTGTAATTTTGTACGACTATAGTTTTTTAGTATGTGATCACACCACGTAAGACATTACTTTAACAACTAGTCACTGGGGGACCAATGGGAGCGGAGCAAGAACCAACCAGTCTTTCGACTGCCCCAACTGGCTGGCATTTAGCTATGAAACTCAGCATTTGCTGATGACAGCATTAGTAACAGCATCTTAAATTTTCAAACCAACACCACAGTCAGAACTACATAATCCTTTAAGATCATAATCCTGTTCTTTGCTCAGTTCAGTGTAGGGGGCACTGGACAAGGAAGGCTCCTCCTACCTAGTCCTATCTTCAATCACATCCTAACCATCTTCCTCCCTCCTCACCAAGTAGCCATATCTCCTCCCTGGCAACATCGTATCTCGAGAAATAATGAATAGAAGTAGTGGAAATGTAAAAATGTTTAAAAAAAAGATTAACATTCAAATTAGTATACATTAGTGTAGGGTAATTGAGTTGGTCAGGTTTTTTCCTCCATTGGCTGCTATGACAAGCATGGGTGGTACTGTGCATGCACCTGGTGTCTATGGGTATGCATGTGTGAGTAGTCACACCTGGGCCTAGGAGAAAAGTAACGGCATCACCACAGGGTGAGAGAGCACGGAAGGAGTGATTGAGAGAGCATGCAGAGAGAGAACACGGGAGAGAAACCAGAGAAAGGGTGTAAAGATTCCTGGGGGGGAGGGGACTGGGGAACTCACTTGCCTCCTGGCCCCCCACCCTGCCAGCCCTGACCCTCACACTGGCCCTGCTCTGCCTGATGTGTCTGTGTAACTGCTAGAACCAATAAAGTACCTACCAAGAGCCTGGTGCCAGCCTGCTTGTACTACATTTGGCATCAGGACAGGCTGTTCACATTACAATGAGATAGGAGTAAGCATCAGAATAGAAGGTTGAAGGGCAGAGTGAGAAAATATCCCATATCATTTTCCCTTATCCAAGAGTAGTCCTATTAGGGCCTTCCACAGATGAGTACCTTGAACTTTCCTATTAAAGTGTGGCAAGCTGTGAATAGAACACAGAGGGCATAATACTGTCCCCAAAGCTGATCCTGCACTATGCCACACCGAGGTCTCCTCTGCTCCATTTTAAGTGCTAAATTACAATGTCTCACTGCTCTGACTTAGAGCTTGCAGCACCAAAGGTGTACAACTTGAAAATGTTCCAGAGAACCTCAGTGAAAGGCAATTATCCTTTTATAAGAAGCAACTGCACACTGTTAAGCCCCCAATGTGTCTTTCATCTGTACATTTGCATGCTCAGCAGCTTACCGATCAAGTAACGCCAGCAAGGTAAGTCGATCATACCAAACTTTAATCCACTTGCCAGGGAAAATGATAAATTTGTAAAACTGCTCTCGGTTAAATTTTCCTTGTGTTGAAGAACATGATGAGTCTTCCAGATCTTGACTCAGATGCTTGAAGTCCAAAAAGAAACAACAAAGAAAGAATCTCATATTGATATGTTACTGTCATAAATATAGAATCATAACTAAAAACTACAAAGCAGCTCAAATGCTGAATGTAAACCTGGACAGTTCATAAAAATGTGCACTCAAAGAACAAGACAGAGAGCACCCAGAGAATCTTGCTTATCGACACTCTTTCATTCTGTTGTAATATACCATTAAATATGCAATATCTATCCAATCAAAACATGACTGTTACACCACTATGAATATTCTGAGACTTGTCTCCTGGACATGTATGCAAGAATTTCTTTAGACCATACACCTAGGAATAAAATTGCTAGGAATGTAAATGTTCAAGGGAGTGAATTTTACTATCAAACAAATTGCTTAATTTTTCCAGCAAATGCACATGTTTACCACAAACTGATTTACTAGCGTGATGATGTCTGATTTACAATAATACTCTTTTAGGAAACATATTTTCTAAAGTGGTTTGTTCAGTTTACACTCCCACTAGCAGCATTGCTCCATATTCTACCAAGCACACAGGCACTACCAACCTAAGACCACCTTAAAATAAAGTCCTGTGTAATGCATGGAGACCATGCACAGCTCCCTGTTCATGAGGTTAAAGCAGAGCACCCCATCATCCCCTCTTTACCAGCTAGCCACTGCTGGTCACTTCCTTGCTATCACTAAGCCTTCAGTCACTACCAGAAGGCCTTCTCTTTATGCCCAAGCCCCTTGCAAATCTTCTGTTTCTAATTTGTAATTTTTGTAGTTATATAGAAAAAAACAAAGAGTCAGAGAAGGAACCAGAGGGAGCGCACAATGGGTTATGGTGGAGGGCTGTAGGTGTTTCATTGAGGGAGGGCTACTGTGACAACAGATGAGAGGGAAGACCCAATACTGTCAAGACACTTGCAAGGATGTAAAACAACAATACTTTAATAAAAATTGAAAAGTCAATTAATTAATAGATAAAATTAAAAAACATAAAATTTACCATCTTAACCATTTTATTGTAAGATAGTGTTCACTTTATTCATATTGCTGTGCAATATTCTCTAGAACATTTTTACCTTACAAAACTGAAATGCTGAAACTACTGAAAAATTTCCCAGTATCTCCTTCCCCAACTCGTGGCAAACACTGTTTTGATTATTCTAGGTATCTCCTATAAGTGAACTCATAGAGCATCCTTCCTTCTGTGACTGGTTTGCTTCACTGAGTACAATATCCTCAAGGTTTATCAATGTTGTAACATGTGCCAGAAGTTCCTTTTTTAGGACCAAATAATATTCCATTGCAGTATATGTGTGTCTCTATATCTCCAGTCATCTCTCAATGAACATTTGGGGTTTTTTTCACTTCTGGGCTATTGTGAATGATGCTGTATGAACCTGGGCATGCATAGTCTGCTCAAATTCAAGCTTTATATTCTTTTTCATATATATTCTGAAGGGGAACTGTTGCATCACTGTGCTTTTACCCACTTGTTTTTGCTCTGTATTTTTCCAAAAAGGTTTAAAGTAGATACTAGTTTCTTTCAAGTTTAGAAATATGACACATGGGACTAAGAAGTAGAACCAGACAAGAAAAGAGGTGAGAACAGTACAGAAGAACAACTATGAAGATGATGCTGTCTTTTATAGGTTTCACATATTTCTCTTTGACTTACAAAGCAGAAGTCTATACTTGGATAGACTACATGATTTTTTTCCCTTAGCTCAGTAGAAGTCAAAATGCTTGGTTTGGCACCCACAGGGGCAGCACACCTGCTTCTCTGGAGACCACTGCAAAACTCTTAAAGGAGGCCAATTTTACCATTTTTCTCTTCCCAGATGCCAATTTACTGACACAGCTTATGGAACATGGAGTTATTCAGATTATAAAATATTAATGTAAAAGGCATTTCAAGGGAAAGTTGATCCATCATCAAGACAATATACAGAATGGCAATATGCACGATGGATTGGGCTGTCTTATTATAGGAAATTTGAGATGGAAAGTGCTACTTGTGTCTGGAATTGTATTATAACAAAAGAGAACTTAGCAAAAACTGTCTGGTGTCATGTCAGCAAGAACAGCATCTTCTTTTCATGACAACGAATCTGTGGTTTATCATGAACCTTTCCCCTGAAAGAGATTCATAGCTAGAGTTTAAGTAGAAAATATGTGCATAAGTTGACCAGAGTTTACTGTTCTGTAATATGGAAATTCATGTTTGATGTGTAAATAGGTCACAGCTAAGCAAGTGAAGATAATAGCAGTGTTCTGAATAGAAAGAAAAAATATTATCCTTAAGTTTGAGGTTAAATATTATATTGCAACCTGCCCAGCCCATCCTCAGTACCTGGAGCAAGGGTTCCAGGTGTGGGCACTAAGCCAGGGCATTCTGGTCTGTGGGCGGGGGGGTGGGGATAAGGAGAGGGGGAGATAGGGAAGTGGGGAGGGTGAGAGGTGCAGGCAAGAACTGGGACTCTCATCCCCTCTGGCTTACTCCCATTCCAGTCAGTCCTCATCAGCAATAAGAAAACCACAAATAATCCAACTAAAGAAACAGAAGAAGTGAGAGATGGACATACACTTCTTCAGAGTAGGAACCAAAACGGGCTTGGTGAGAACCACTAAACACAGGACTATGAGACCAGTTATAGAGATGACCTATCAGAATTACACCTACACCACAACTGGGGGCTGAAAGCCAAAATCCTGGTTCAGAGAATCCACCAACAAAAATAAGGTGGACCCCAGCTTGACAGGGGGAGGAAGGCCACAGAAATATGGCAGCACCCGATCGATAGCTAAGTGGCAAACCTGACCAAAGAGATCATTCAGACCAACCATCAACCAACTTCTATCCCCTCACAGAACCTCTCAATCAACAAAGGAGAGTGAACCAGGCTCTCTACGCCAAGGCCAGAACAAGAAGATGAGAGAAAAGAAGAAAAAGAAAACACTGAAAACAGAATGGAGATATCCAGCTAAGATCAGCAGGCACTAACAGACTCCAAATGAGTTCAGACTGGCTGTCTGACACAAACCTAAGACTGAAAACCTAAACAGCACAGCCCAACATGCCCCAGGAACGCAGATCCTCACCCAGAAAAGGACACAGCCCCAGAAAAAGAGACTAAAGGGTTAAACATGGACCAATGAACAAAAATGAGAGAATGAGTGAAGTAATGGGGGGGGGCATTTCCAAAGGGACAAACAACCTTACAAACATGACCAATGTTGTATGATATTAATAATTAATAAAAATAAGTAAATAGATAAAATGATATTGAAAAATGCTTTTTAAGATTCTACAAAATATATATTGCAACCTGTGCTGTTAAGGCCAGTGCACACACACACAGAGTACACACACACACACACACACACACACACAAAACACATATTTATCACATGATCATTATGTCTACATACTTTCCAAATCTTATTAAAGATCCTGGCACATGGTATCATTAATTGCTGCTGAAATGCAAATGCTTGTTTAAAAATTAACCCAGAATTGCATACAAAGGAAAATAATTTGTCATCTGTACCAGTATGTGAGGACTCTCAAAGCCAGTTCTGCAGGTTCATTGGCTTTAAGAACAGACTGTATTTCTTCACAATTTTGGAAGCTGGGTGTTTAAAAGCAAAGTGTTTTTGAGGTGTTTTTCTTCCCAGGGCATGCCTTGGCTTGTAGGTGGCCACCTCCTCTCCCTCTCTTCACAGGATCTTCACCCTGTGCATTTACAGCCCTACCTCCTCTTATAATGCCCTAGTCATGATAGATGAGTGCCTACCCTAACAATTTAAATTGATTTAATTACCTTTTGAAAGATTCTATCTCCAAACATAGTCACATTCTGAGGTACTGGGAGTTAGGACTTCAATATAAGATTTGAGGGAACACAAATTAATTCATAACAACTTCCTTTATGAGAAAATAAGATTCAGAGACTTTCTAAGGTTTTTGTTTTGGTTTGGTTTGGTTTTTGCCTTAAATGTCAAGGAATCTCAGAGCTTAGTGTTTCAGTTAATTACAACAATTATTTTTAGACTTTTCTGATATACATTTCAAATCTAAATGTCTCTCAATTTTTCTCACATTTTAATCATTCATTTATTCATTCAACCAACAAATATTTACTATGGATTATATAAGCAAGATGTGTTGAGCATTCAAGGATAATTAGTTTCTTTCTGAAATGGATTTAGATACCCCTGCATAGCTGTCGAGCAAATCAGCCATGACACAGTGACACACACGTAAGTGCAAACATATCTACATCTGTGTCTACACATCAGGAAAGAGAGAAAATGAGTGCATGATGTATGTTCCTGGAAAGTTCAGGGAAGAACTCACTAGAGTATCAGTAGTGAAGGGCTAGAGGGCTAAGGACTCACAGTGAAGCTGCTGTGAAATTTCCTATCAGTGACTCATGGAAATGCACAAATACAGTGACCAAAAGGCTGTCTGCATCTGACTCATTAACTAAGCCCTGCCAAAGGACAACCATGTCACGTAAGTCGAATCTGCAAGGTTTATTCTCTCTCAGAAGAAAGAAAATGGGAAAAGTAGGGGATGTTGGTATACACTGAACACATGCTTTTAAAGAAACAAGACAGCTGCTCATGCTCATAGTCCCCAGCAGGATCAACATTAACAATAACATAGTCAGGACTCATTCCTGACGCTGAATTATCAAGAAAGACTCAAATGATCCATCTATTCAATTTAAGAAGGAAGGAAAGTACACTGTACATTTCAGAAATTTTTTGTAGTTTAAAATATTTAAAAACATACAATGTTGTGAATTTATATATAAATAAAAAAATAAATAAATAAAAATATTTAAAAACATTGAGGTCTACCCTTCCCCCTAACCCAAAATATCTGAAATTTTTCATTGCTTAGAATAGTAATATGATCAAGAGCTCCATATAACTAAGAAGATTTTTGATGGTACTGATAATTGTCAGTGATAATTGTCACTGGTATAAATTATTATACCTAATCTTGAACACCTGATCATAATTCTTCTCCATAGGTATTTGTATCCCCCCATTTAAAATATGAAACCATAGTTCTGAGAGGTCAGACCATTTCCCTTGTTTGGTTTGGTTTCAGAAGTGGAATTCAGGAGAAGTCAGGGCAAAGTCCACTGAATTGCAAGTAAATAGAACTGGAAACCCCAGTACCGATGTAAGAAATAAGATGAAGAAAGAACAAGGGACAGTCAATGCCCAGTGGCAGAACCCATCTCAGATGGCAAGTTGCAGTCAAATGCTCTGCCATGAGCTATACCCCCTCAGATGTCAAATTGAAGATGCAATAACACCTAACCTCTGAAAATGTAATGGCAAATATGAGAGTGCTTAATATGGCACCTTGAAAAATTCAGTGTCCCTGAATGTTAATGTAATGCCAGTGTAACCTAGTATAAACAGCAATTTCAAGAATAAAAAACATAAAACACATATGGAATTCTAGTACAGTGGTGGCTCTATTTGGCAGTCAGAATTCCAGACTTCATAAAAAAAAATAGTAAATTCTAAACATACTTGAAAAAAAAATAAGCTTCAAACATTAGAAAAGGAATCATGCAGAATTCTTTTTTAATGTCAAGACATACTTCCAAATAAATTAATAGATTTGATAATTAATGAACATGGTAAGGTTTCACAACTGATATATCTTCTCTTATCTATGTAATTGATGTTTCATCTATCAGGCCATGCCAATGTTCTTAGAGATTATTTAATAAAATATTATATACAGTTCTTCATGTAATTTAGAGTCCAGGAGTGCTTTTTTTCTTTTTAAGGTGTTTCAATTTTAAAAGAAATAGCAATTAATGACTATATAGCTGTGACCAAAAAAAAAAAACCAAATAATAAGAAATTGATAGAGTTAAAGTTAAGGGTTCTTTTCTTTCACTCTTTAATGATAATAATGATGATAGGAGAGTTACCTTTATATCAACATACAGTGACATTCAATCATAGCCAGCCCTGCTAGCAAGGTGATAACTCAAAATAAGGACCAATGAACTAGCCCTTGGCTTTCAAGCTGTTCCTACTATTGTTTTCACAGGAATGAAAAAAACATTAGTATTGTGCTGTTCTCATAGACTGACATAGAGCCTTAGTTTATCAAGTACTGTCACATAGAGTATTATCTCATTTTGTAATGTGGCACCAGCTGAATGAGTTTGGAACTAGATCCTGGTCTGGGTAAATAGAAGCAGAAAAATACTCTATTTTCACAGAGAAAGGACTCTGAGCAGTGTAATAAAGATTTTCAGTGTAATTATTCAAATTGTTACTTACATGACATAACGGAACGATGTAAGATTTCAAAATCATGGCAATAAATCTATAGCAGATAAGCAATGACATTAGAATTAGAAGATAGATAAACTGAGATGCAGACATGATTGATAATGCGCAGAGACCCTCAGTGCTCATATGCATGTAAAATAAGGAGTACCATGACGTCCTCATTTATTCATGCAGTATTTACTTGTTTATGAGTTTCTACTCTACACTGGATGTTTTTGAGATATTGCATCAGTACATTTGTATCTCTGACAATCCCAAGTTCCTAGTTTACTTGAGGCTCTGCCACTCAGGACATTTCGCATTACCCAAACTATTTGGGTAGTTGTCTGTACCCTTTTACTCCCTAGAGGTTCAACAGTGACACTTCAGAGCAAGGAGGGCTGGCAGAAAGCTAAAGCTTCCTCAGATCTATGTTAGGAAAATGTCAGTTTCTCAGAGAAAACCCACATTCTGAACATCTCCCTGCTCCCCCCACACTCCCCCACCCCCTCACACACAACACTATGGCATGTGGTGGAGATACACTGGTGGCTGTGGTTGGGCTGTCTGGGCACAGGAGGGCAAAGGTGGGGTTTGGAATCCCAGGAGTACACTGAGGTACAGGAAAGATTGGTGACCCCAAAGATACTTATGAGGAGGAGTAGATCGCAAAGCATAGGATTTCCAGCTGGGGACTAATGGCAAGGTGGGCACAGTCTAGCATTACACTCTAAAGTAGTAGAATCACAACCCCCTGTAGGTACTATCCAGCATGCCCGGTAAGCAGGCTGGTTCCAGGCATATGAATCATGCTTGGCCACCTGAGATACTTCCTCCTGCACTTGCCTCCCTTGGACTAGGGAAGATTTCTCCTGTATCCAGAAGCACTGGAAAGGAGGAAGGTGGAAAAAAGCAGCTGGAAAAACTGGTCCTTTGAATTAACTGAATAATTATTCCCACAAAAATTCCTTCAAGCCTGAGAAGATAGCCCTCCCTACCCTAACCCCAAAACCCACCTGGTCTGCAGGAATCAGGATGCCAGAGCAACATGTAATCAATATGATCCAATTGATCACACACCCCCATCAATTTGTACCAAGTGAAGCAGCCTTTTTACAAGGTCTAGCTCCAATGCTCCTTCTTCTCAGAAGCTTTTGGCATTCTCATTTTCTAAAACACCCAGGATCGAATCTGTAGCCCGAAAGCTTATACCTGGGAGTAAGTCTCACTTCCCAGGTTATCTTTTCCTTTGAATTCTTTGCTTGGCACTCACAGGGTTTAATTAAAGTTCTACTGCATAAGTGAATGAGCATCAGTAAGTTATCTCCATAACATAATTGGAAGGCTTCATATTTTAAGCCCCTTGATGATAATGTCATTTGCTTGAGGAGTAAAGTCTCCCTTCAAGTCAAACATTTATTTTAAGAATCATTGAATGCTTAATACATAAGGGCATAAAAAATGAATTGACATACAGATATTTTCCAAACTATAGGAAGTTTGGGGGAGGAATCCTAGCTAAATGAGCTCTTGTGGGATCTGTACATCCCAGCAACCAAAGATCAAAGAAAATGAATTCCTAATGTGTTTGGAAGTGCAATTAAACAGAGGTATTCCTGTTAGCATCAACGAAATGATGACTGTTATCTAAATTTCTTTTTTTTTTTTTCATTTTCCATAGTGTATTGTGTTCACTTATTTACACAGGGATTTTGGTGGGTTTTTTGTTTTATAGCTTTTTTTTTAACCTAGAATTTTATTTTATTTTATTTTATTTCATTTATTTATTTATTTATTTATTTATTTATTTATTTATATTTCATGTATCATTTGGATTTGTATGGTTGTTGATCCCCTTGGGGTTGTCCCCCTTTCCCCTGGCTACCCCTCTGGTCACCCCAACTCTTCTGTTGTTGTGTGTTGGTGCATGTTTAGTACTTTGGTCTTTTTTTTCTAGATCTGTGTCCTTTTCTGGGTATCTGTATCCCTGGGACACAGTTGTCCATGCTGCTTTGTTTTCCAGTCTTATCTTTGCCTTGGGCAGCCAGTCTAAACTCAGTTGCAGTTTATCAGTGTTTGCTGTTCCTTCCGGTTTGTCTCATCTGTTCAGTTCAGTGTTCTATTGTATTACCCTGTTTTATTACTTGTTCCACTCTCTGACTCAGGGAACCTGGTTCACAACCATTGTCCATAGAGAAGTTCCTCCATGGGAACAGACATCCACAGCTGGTTGGTCCAGCTCGTCGCCATTCTCTTGATTTGCAGCTCTACTGTGGTGCCACTGCTCCATTTTTACACAGTTTAGACATGAAAACATATTACGTAACTAGCAGTAGGGGAACCATGAAATTCAAACTTTCTCATTTCTGCATGCTGTAATCACCTTATGTACAACATTCACATTTGTTTTTTAAAATTTTCTAACATTTTAGACTACTACATTTCAACTCAGATTTTATGCAGATCAAAAAGTAAAAGTGCTTCATTTAGTCTTCATTCCACTTACCTACCCAGAGAAAACCACTGCTAAGAGTTTGGTGTACATTCTACAGAGAGTTTTCTATACTTGGTCATTTATTTTGGTACTGGCTTATTTGCATAAATGGAACTTTTTTTACATTATTCTATAGATTGCTTTTTTTCCTCTTCCCCCCCCCATAGGATTCATTTTATTTTTTCTTATTTTAAAAAATTTATTTATATATATTTCACATCATTTCAGTCCCTGGGGTCACCCACCACCTCCCCTTCCCACCTGCTCCAGCTGGTCACCACTCTTCCCTTGTGCAGTTTCATTTGGTTGACCATATATTAGTGAAACCATTTGGTTTCTGTCCCTTTCTATCTGGCTCGTTTCTGCTAAAATGATTTCTTCTAGGTACATCCAGGTTTCCATAAATTCATCAAATTTGTCATTTTTAATTGATGAGTAATACTCCATTGTGTATATATACCACATCTTTTTCATCCACTCATCTGTTCTGGGGCATTTGGGTTGTTTCCATGACCTTTTCTATTCAGTAGGATACCAGGCAGTGATATATCTATGCAGTAACAAAATTCAGGGCAAGACCTGACTAATTCTGTTGAGACCTGGATATAGGAATCAAGGTCTTTGCTTCCAGAACATTCATGAACAGAGATAGAACATACCCGAGGGGTTTCTGACTGGGTCCTCCGAGCCACCATTAGTAACAGCTGTTGTTGGAGGGCGCTGACGGCAGGGTCCCCAGAAGAAGGATCTTGACTCTCAGAAGTTGTGGTGCTGGAGGAGCTGACTTGAATCTCCCTGAGGATGGGCAGAACAAAGACTCTGGTTACTGCTAAGCTCGGGTAAGCAATTTATTTCTCATGTACAAACATGACAATGACACTCTGGACCTTCAGTGCAGGACCTGGCACAAGCAGTTGAGACATGAAAGTTGTGTCTACAAAGCTATCTTCATGCAGAAAGGCAATCACCTTGCACGTGTTCAAATTACTCAGGCTGTCAATGTGGTTGAGTGCCATGGGGTAGGTAGGAGCCTGGTGTTTGAAAATGATATTCTCAATTTGCTATGTATTGGATGGATGGGGGGAGTGGTAGTAACAATGCTTGGTCTTACATTCCATTCCATGAGCAGTGAGCAGATAGTTCTCCAGACATGGGTCAGGAAGAAAGAGCAAGCTCACACCTTTGCTGCTTCCTCCAACCCCCAATACACACTGTTTTTCTTCCTCTCCCTACCAACCTCATTCCAAAGTAAAGAAAGAACATATTCGATAAAGGAAATGACTCAAGTAAGTGAAGAAAGAGAATTTAGTAAATTAGTTGTGACCTATATCAATTTTATGACCTTTAATCACAAATAGATGGACTTAAATTAATAGAAGACAACACCGTCTCCAGTGTGGCATTTTTTCATTGGTTCTGGTTCAGAAAGAAAACTGAGGATACTTCCTCACCCTGCTTTTCTGGCAGAGCACTGATCATGTTGCAGAGATGTTTCAGGCTGCCCACGTTCTAGTCACTTCTACCAGAATGCCAGTAACTTAGCTCTAATGTATTCAAACCTCCAAGAGTGTCCACTTTAGAAGAAAGATGAGGCCCCTCCCTAGTGTCAGAAATAAACCCTGGGAACTTTATATCCATAGGGTAGCTGCATTTACTCCTGTCAGTGCCTGGCTCTGGCAGAGAGTATAACACAATGTTAAGAATCTTTAATGCAGCAAAGGGCAATCAACAGGAGATAAGGGAGCGTATGGATAAGTTTTCCTATTTAAAAGATTGAAAAAAACACAAGCGGTTAAGATGATTCACAGGTGATAGGTGGTGGGAGAACCTCGGGGTAAAAATGGAGTAATACATATATTTGTGTATGTATCAATTTAAAAAATAATAAAATTATATAAATTAAAAAATAAAGGAATAAATGTCCCCCCCAAAAAATAAAATCAAAAATCAAAAAATAAAGTAGGAAACAATCTTTGTCCTGGCCTTCACAACTCAGTGAGTAAGAAACATGCAGCTGCAGCAGCTGTACTGTCACAGTGAGGGACAAGCCAGAGGACAGAGCCCTGAGGATAGCAGAGCTGAGATAAAGAGAAACTAACTTTGCAATGACAGAATGGAGCCTCTGAATTGGCCAGTCCTCCCTGATTATAGCTTCAAATTTCTTGCTTTCTGAAAGTACATATCTGGTTATTTGTCCATTTTGAATTTGGCTATTAAGATACTTGCAGCCCCAAACCACCTCAAGAACATAACGCTACACTAATGTAATAACCTTCTGACTTCTAATCTCACTTTTCAATATAAAGTCTCTGCCTAGTTTTTGAATCTGTCCTTCCCCTAGATCCCCTGTACTTTATTCATAAACTTACAAATACCCTATAGGAACAGTGTCTAAAACACATCCATTCATCTGTATTTCTCTGACATGCATGCACTCACATACACACAAACTCATAATGTTCTGCACATTTGTAATACATAATTTATGACTGTTTGATGATATATTCAGTAAAAGCCTCCTTCAAAAGATCCACTAAGTGAAATCCCTACATTAAGTTCAGAGATTAAGAAAGGAATCCCGTTAAATAAGCACTAGAGTTTGAAAACTTAAAGATCCATTTATGGTAGATGGTTTGTGCTGTTAACAGAGCTTTTGCTTCTTGTCTATATTGGTAGAATAACACCTGTCATTACCAGAAAGAAAAAAAAAAAAAAACACACCGTAAGATTTTATAAAGATAATAATCATTCAAACTTTTCTATCTTATGCAGAAACCAAGTGCTATAATTCTGCCATTTGAGAGCTAAATATAAAAGGATACTAAGCACCTTGTTAATATAAATTTAGTAAAATCTAAAATTCAGCAAATGCCAAAGTTTCACCAAAGCTAAAATTCATCGGCTTCACTGCAAGTAACATAGGTGATGATGATAAACAGGCAGGAGTAGAATGGAAATATGTTCCCCTGTGAGAAAATCTAGAAAGGGCAGAGCACCCTCTATTGCCAATGGAAATAAACTCAGAGTTCACTACTGTCTAATGAGCAGTTATGTTTGAGCAACCTCCTGCTGCTATTGTCTACTAAGAAACATGATGCCGAAAAGGTGTCAATAAGCTGCAGTTTAATTCCTGCTCATTAGTAAGCACGTTTCTAATGGCAAAATAATGATAATTATAACATTTTTAGGCAAGTCACTTAAAAGCCCTACATAAAAATATAGGGTTTAGTTTTCCTTTCCACATACTTGGATACATTTTAAAATCAAATAGAATTTAATTAGTGTTGAAATGTTGTTCTACTACTTACTCTTTGTGACTCTACACATTTAGTCTTCCTGTCTCAAATCCTGACCCAGAAAATACAGAAAATTACTTCCTCAAAGGGGTCGCTGTAAAAATTAAACCAAGCAAGGTATGTTAAGTGCCCAATGGTGCCTGACACTGGTTAAACCATACCTAACCTTTTTATTGCCTTCTACTGCTTTTGTTTATTCTCACACTAGATAGTGACATGGCCCCTGCACTTTTCACATAAAGAACATATTCATTTCCAATTATCTCTATTAGCAGGGGTGGGTGGAAGTAGGGAAAGAGATCTTGGTCTCAACTTAAAGCTATTCTTTATTTTGTAGAGACTCAAACAGAACAGGAAATTTTCTTTTAAGTAGTCCCACTATTTTTGAGACAAAGCATAATGATGCTAAGGAAGTTTCCTGAGCTTTATGACCAGTATGTCCTCAATAGAAAAACTGTATTGTCAGGAGAACATAAGATTCCAATTTAAGCAAGAGGAGAATAAATGTTTTTATAAGCTTTGCTCGAGAGGAAGCGATTTTCACTCTCTTATTCAGAAATTGCTCTTTGGGGTCTTGATGTTGTAGAGATAACCCAGGTGCACCAGTTTACTCGCTTAAGAACCAAAAAGTCTATGCTGTCCCAAAACGTACTTAGTGCACTGCATTTTCCTACAGAGTGTGAGGATTTATTATTGTTTGGTATCCTTTTTTGTGTGTCTCTTTTCAGACTATCTGCAATTTGTTCTCCTTTTATTGATCTTGCCTTTTTGTCTTTTTGTTGTTGTTACTGTGATTTGCATAATCTTTAAAAAGTCTGGTTTATCAGCTTAAGGTCAAAGACAACACCCCCCCACACACACACACACACACCACATTACTAAATAGAATATGAGAGAGAAAAGTTTCAGGAAATTTTGCCTTCTCTAAAGTAGCAATGGACACCACAGTGTCCTGGATCTTCAGTGACCGTACCATTACCCACAACAGTTGCTCTTGCTCATCCCACCCTCTAGTGCAGCTCTGGTTCAGGGCTATTGCAAGATGCATTTACTTAAACTAGGTTGAGCACAAAGCAATCACAGAAATAGTGATGGATTGTGGAAACTAAAAAAAGATCACCTACTGGCAGAAGATAAAGATAAGCTGGGGGACAGAGTCTAGTCTTGGCCAGAAAGGGGAACCTCTGTAATAACAGACCTAGGCGACAGATTGTTGATGGCAATATTCCACCACATTTGAACTCCCTGGGCTTTTACCCATTTGAGCTTTAAGTAAACAAATAGTGGCAATACATGTGCAGCTTCTACATTTTTCCCCCTACAACTATCTATAATTTCCCATTCCAAAAAAAAATCCTGAAGTTGATCTTCCCAGATATCAAAACTAGAGCTCACCAGTCTAAGGACTCTGCCTCTCTGCCTTTTTTTTCCCCCAGATTTACTCAGGACACACTGGAACAAGGCACACAGAAGGGCAGTCTGGAAATGAGAATTTCAGCAACATGTTCAATATGTATAATATTTAAACAAAGCAGCACTGTTTTTGAAAGCTGTAACCTGTTATTTAAAATTTGAACAGGGATTCCTATTTTAATGTCTGCAAACAACTCATCTTTTCTATGACAGCAAAATTTCTCTGTGCAAGAGAGGAAAAGGGAACACTGGAGCATGAGACCGGGTTTCCCACGGGGTCTGACCGCCCCCTTGTGGCAGCTGGGACTGCAGCTGTGGGCACAGAAGCCCACAGAATCCTGGGAGGTCTCTTCTGTGGATTGACAGAAGGTGCTTCAGAGAACAGAAGTCTTTCTAGAGAATCACTCTCGTAAGCTTTCTCTCCAATGATTTTGTGTCCACATGAAAATTTTTTCTTTCTCTAAAGTGTTTAAGAAAACAAAATAAGGACTACAGTAGAAGGGTTAGAGAGTAACAGGTGAAAAGCACAAGAGAAAGATCAGAGAAAGCCAGAACCGCAGAAACTCTTCAAAGGCAAACTCCTGGATGACCACAAACCACTTACAATGGTTCCAGACCACTTACAAAGCTATGTGATCAAAGGCACCAAGAACCACCTTATTTAAAATTGATAGCAGTAAATATATGACTCATTACAGTCGGAGTCAACATGCTCTCAATTTGCAGTAAGAGTTAACAATTTCAAGTTATATTTGAATGGAACATAGAACTGGACATATTTAATATATCATATCACATAATTCACATTTCATTTCACATTTTGAATAATAAATGGACTAATTCAGGGTCCCATATCCTGTTGTTATTGGAAACCAGGGGGTCTCTGTTTCTTCTGAGTTTTGTAAAATATAGAGAACAAAGAAATGATTTTACAATTTTCTGCCTGTTTATCTTCTTTGAGGATCAAGAATACGCTTAAACATCATGTGTTTAATGTGCCTTCCTGAAATTTAATGATGTCCATAAGTAAAAGAGTTTTGATGGAGATAAGGGTCAGAGAGGCTGATGATGCCAACAAGAAGAAGAAATCTGAGGAGGCAAAGAAAGATTAAGTGTAGGGTTTCTACTTAATGTACAGTAAATGATTCATAAAATAAACGATTCATAAAAGAAACCCAAAAAATAAGAGGCATCAGAGAAGTATATTATCTCCAAATCTCTCTGCATTTTTTAATTCATTTTATTGATTTGTTACAATTGGGCATTAATTGATCCCTCCTTCTCCCTTCATATCCCCCTCTGTCTCCCCCTTCCTCCTCCCTCCATATCCCCCTCTGTATCCCCCTTTCAGTCACTCCTCCCATTTTTCTGCAAATTGTTGTTTGGTTAAGTTGATGTTTAGTTGTTGGTTGTTTGGCCTGTTGTTCTCTTCGATATATGGTAAGTGTGTGTGTGTGATTTTTGTTGTTGTTGTTGTTGTTGTTTTTTTTTTTTAACCCCAGGGCTTTCCCACTTCACTAACATTTGTTAACTATCCTGATCTTTTTTGCTCTTCACCTCCCCCGCCTTCTTCCCCC